>CATIWO010167457.1:0-31085 GCA_949673435.1 Macaranga tanarius
TCGCCTTAGTGCGTCACAGACAAGTTCTGCAGTCGAAATTGACCATTTCTACGTATTTTCTCCAATTTTCAATACTAATTCAACATCTAAACAAGAAAAACACTTAAAAGGGTTTGTTTTAGCATAAATAAAGCTTAAAACTCAACATACAATCAAATTATCAAAATTGTATAATTCAAAAGCTTGAAAGCTAATAAATATTTACTTACTAAATCCATATATATCAATTATGAATCAGCAAATAGAAGCATGGATTGAAGTTTAAAGTTGAAGAATTAATTAAAGTTAAAAGAAAAAGAAAAAGAAATGAAGAAGTAGAGGATAAAGAAGTTGTCGTAGAAGGTAAAAGGAAAAGAAAGAAAATTGCCGTAAGTTTAAAGCTCTTTTTTTTTTTGCAAATATCCATTTGACGCTTCAAGTTACCAAAATAACCATTTAGACTCTTATAAAATTCTTTAAGCATGAAAAAGCCCTCAAAACTTATTTATAATGCAATATAGTCCATAATTCTATTAAAAAGCTAATTAGTCTCTAAGGCAGAATATTATAAACATGTTTCTTTTTTACCGTATTCACAATGGTAATGATCTTACCATTTTCTCTTCAATTTTATCAAGCAAAATATCTCAGGCTCTTGATACTTCATCCACTCCTCCCTCAGATTTATTACCCCCTACCTTGGATCCATTACCTCCTGCTTGCTTCTTCTCATCAAACTTCTCATGCAACTCCTCAGGTATGTACTTCCATTTCTCTCTATTCTTTACTTATGCATTTCCATACCCTTGGCTTACACTTGTTTGTTATACTGTTATACAGGATGTTGACTCTTGGTCCTTCATTGATAATGTATGGATTATGGTGGATCTTAAAGACTCCTTCAAAGGTTCCCCCTATGGCTTATTTGATTTCAGATGATGCTTCAAGGCCAAAGATTCATTGAGGACTATCCTTAGCTTAGAGATGGGTACCCTCTAGAATACCCAGAGATCCTCAGTTCTTTTAGCTCTTATCACTTTAGAGTAGTATTTCAAGTTAGTTGCCATCACTGCTTTAAAGAACCAGATTATTTTGAGCTTCTTTTGCCTAGAGGAGTCTAGTGTAGCTCACTTGGCAGCTTATAGCCATCTCAATCTTTTCTACAGGGAGAAAGATAACTTCTTTGCTGAGTAACTCAAAATGAAGCAAATCAAGGAAAAAAAGCAGAGGGAAAAGCTGCCTTTTTTTAAGTAACTTTCAAATACCAGGATGCAACCTAGAAAGCTCAGTCTATCAAGAGATCTCTAGAAAGTAAGATGGAAGCAGTCAAAGAATGGTTAAGCTAGGAGGAAGAGGATATGATTACTAGGTAGAAGTGCCTAGATATTTGGGATAACCTCAGGGGCTTTAACTTTGACTTTTTGTGACTTGATTATAGACTTTTATGCTGTTATGATACCTCTGATGTTATTTAGCACTTTATACCTTTCATATTAATCATTTGGAGCATGGATATTGTGATGTACATCCTTTCATGGATGACTTGATATTATAGCTATCATAGGGATTACTTATACTTCAATTCAGATTTATTGAGCATATTGTTTTTTACTGTATCACTGTACATAGCACATTTTACAGCACAGCCATTCATTTTCATTATCAAACAGCCAATTTTCAGCAGAAATGCTGCCAAACTTTTGCAAAATTACTGTTCACTTACAAACTAACAAACTTCACATAAAACAAACAAACAATACCATACCAAAATTTAGTAAAACTAAATTTTATTTATTTACAGTGGCTATCAAGCCAACTTTCACACCCAAAAAGTAAAATTTTGCCACTTTATGCACTAAGTGGCAACCTTCTGGCCTGTGGCCAGTTACCCTTTTTCTTTACTTTTCTTTCTTTTCCTATACAGTGGGAAATATTTTAGCACCACCTCCCTTACTTAGCAATGTAGTACAGTCCTATACAACATAATTATTCTCTGAACCTCCTATCATACCTTCTATCCTCCGAGTGTTTAGAATTTCAACAGTATTTTCCTCAGCCTCCTGCATCATAAGGTCCTCTATCTTTGGCCTAAATTTAGTTTTAGCCTCAAGTTGGACCTCCTTTTCATTTTGTCTCCTTTAGTACTCCATCCTATGTCACTACTTGTTTGGTGAAACAGGTGGGGGTACCATAAATCTTGGTTACTTCCTGTTGAATTTTGGTGGTAGCAACCTGTCCTCCCTCCTCGACTTAGGTTTGTAGTTATTTCTCAATATAGTAGGTGCAGGAGCCTTTTTCTCTAGTGCTGAGAACCTTTTATGAGGGACTGGTCTCTAGTAGCTTATGAACCTATTATAATTCATATTGGAAGGTTGAACCACCTTCCATTTTCTCTGATTTTGTTATTCAAATCTACATTGATAGGATTAATTAATACCACTAGAGCCTTTTATTTTTGCTTTTATGTTTGCTTCCACCTTTGAGTGTTGAGGAGAAGGTATACAGTCATCCTTCCCTTGGGGAATTTATTTAGGACCTTAATGAAATGACATTTGGCCTTCAAGATTCTGTACTTGGCCATCAGGAATTACTATTTCATCAGATAGAATGTTTCCCCTCGAGCCTTACACCTGGTTTTGAGGATTTGGTGGTTTGAGGAACTTGTGAATTGCCCAAGTGAAATATTGTTTGGGGCAATAGTATTTACCTTTACTGAATATTACCCCCCGGGTCCTTTTCTTGTTGAACACCCTCACGTTTGTGAATTCTAAGCTCAGAACTTAGATTTTCCTTGTTACTACCAAGAACCTGATCTCCATTATTAGGCTTAATAGGAGATAAATGTCTGAATTCTTTATAGGGGTTGAACTATCACCTTTGGAGATTTTTTCTTCAAGCAAGCCTCACCCATTTTGGTGAATGAGAATATTATCTCCTGCAAGGTTTGTTGGAATATAGCATTCATTTGAGCCATTGAATCTTGAACATCTTTCAACCCATCCTCTCGGATGGTCTGGGCATCTGAGCCCTCAGTTGTAATAGTATTAGAATTTTGGCTTGAATAGCCAAAAGCTGGTGCCTCAGTCTAAGTTTAATCCTGAGGCATTCATTCTCCGTAAGTTTGCTGCATTTGAGCACCTATTTTTATAGGCATATTGGTTAGATTACC
Organism: Macaranga tanarius; assembly: GCA_949673435.1. NCBI lineage: Eukaryota > Viridiplantae > Streptophyta > Magnoliopsida > Malpighiales > Euphorbiaceae > Macaranga > Macaranga tanarius. Next base: position 3,149 of record CATIWO010167457.1, read on the forward strand.
AACTTAAAAAATTTCTCCATTTTCAAAGTTGAACATTCCATTAGAATATGTCCCACCGAGCATGCCAAAAGATTGTTAGTGCAATTTTTCGGTTGAACTAGGTTTGCAAGCGTGTCAGGGAAGACTAATTTCTAAAATTAATAATTACTAACTTCTTTCAGACGAATGTGGATTCCCAAATGCCTTTACTACAATTTGTTTGAGTTCCAAGGGATTTTAGATTTGTATTTAATGATGAGCAATAAATTATTTTGCTAAAGGAAATGGTTATTTAGCTAAAGGTAATAATAAGTAAGCTAAAGGTAATGATAAATAAGCTTTGGAAAATATAAATTAAAAATTTCATTCAAAGAGCAATAAGTACAAAATTGCTAGAGCAAAAATGAAAAGTTGCTAAAAGCTAAAGGAAATAACTGTTAAGAAATTGCTAAAAATTGATATTTGGATTAGTTGTTTGTTGAGTGTTGATTGTGTGTTTTTTTACGCTGCTACTTGCCTTCTTTTTATAGTGAGTTTCCATTAATTTCATCCATTAAAAGTTGTCATTAATCTTCACCTTGTTGCTTACTTCTTTTGCAGGTTACTCAGCTTTATCTTTAAGAACATGTATTTCCAAAATTTTCTTCAACTTAATCTCCAAGATTTCAGCTCCAGACAATTCTAGAGGCTTCTTTTTCTTAACAACTTCAAGCATTAAACTCCTCTATATTTAATTTTAAATTCTAGAAGTTTTACAAGTCCCCTTCCTCCTTAAGCTTTCCTGTAACCTACGTCCCTTGAATTTCCTCCATCAGCTCTTCAATCCACCGTTACCTTCTGGTTACCTCTAGAATTTTCTTCAGCCAACACAGTGAATTCTTTACCAAGTAAATATAATTGGGCTAGACTTAGTGCAATGGGCTCACTTTCGGCTTGAAATTTAATTTTGGGCCTAAAAATTAATATTGGTTACAAACAGATACTTACCTACTATATTCTCATAATTTTCTCTCAATCAATTATAAGATTATTTAATTAAATCAATTTTTAGCATTTAAGTAAATTAATTTTTAGCTATAACTTATGGACTCTAGCCTTTTTAAGCATAACTTAACATATCATTAATCAAACTCAAGGACAAAGGTAATTTATATAATATTAATTATTAAAAAGGTATCTCTTCGTAATTTAAAATCAATAGGTTTTATTCTAGTTTCTAAACATTAGTCACCTCTTAGTCTTTTAACACTTATTAAATTATTCAATTCTAGAACTTAAGCACAAATATGCTTTATCTCTTGATCTTAACATACTTTAACCATTATATGAATTTTTTTATGTTTTTGAATGCTATTAGGATAATGTATGAATGTAAAAGATGCTTCATTCCATGCCCCAAAGGTCCTTTTTACAAAAATAGGTTGTCCTTGTTGAAGTTGGATATGAATTTTCCTTGAAAAATTGAGTCCTTATTAAATTTGGATTAGTTGTCATGCCCATGACATTGCCTCCATTGTGTCCATCACGGCCATGACAATGAGTGTCATGGTTGTGACACCTTTTTAATTGAAAATTCTTCCTTGCAGGTACCTCATCACGGCCATAACACTGAATGTCACTCCCATAATGTATTTCTAGGCTCTTATTAATTGAAAATACTTCTTTTTAGACACCTCATCATGTCCATGACACTTAATGTCACACCCACGACGAATTCCTAGCCAAACAACAAAAGAAAAGCAATGACTGAAAAAAAAAAAGATAGAAAAGAGAAATAGAACATACCTAGAGACAATGTGCGGTCCATGTGTGGCTCTCAAAGTCTAGGATCACTAGGATCGAGTCCCCACGGTGCAAACCATGACAATCCTTTTCAGTAGTTGGCATTGGAAGGGTAATTGGAGCATGCTCAACCACCGGTGGTAGCAAGTCCTTACCCTGTAACTCAATAGGGTTCAAGAATAAGTCCATCGCAATCTTTTATAATAAAAACAAGCGAAAGGAAGGAAAGGATCTATAGAATTAAAAATTGAAAGATGAAATGAGGAAAATGACTAAAATTTGGCTTTATATAGATCACTACCCATACATGGATAAGAGCTACCCGCATGCCTTATAGTGCATGCTTGTAGTTCAATCGCGTGCGGGTGGCCACAACTCCTATATAGGTAGGCCTTTCAAAGCTTTCGAGACCTCTAATTTGCATATAAAAAACACATTTTTATCAAATTTTAATCCTGAACAATAGCACAAGCCCCATGACACCAAATAATAGAACCTTGATAGCTATAAACTTAAATTCTAAATAACCAAACTTGGAGCGCAACATAATATCCCGAGTGCATATTACAGTTCCTTTTACTTGACACTCAATAGGCTATACATTATTCACTTAAAGTCATAAAGACTATATGACATCTACTTGACACCCTAAAGATTATACGACATTATTTACCTTTTCTTACTTGATGCCCCAGAGGCTATACAACAACCGTCTAAGGCCTTAAAGACTGTACGACATTCACTTAACACTTGGCAGGCTATATAGCATTATCCTAATTTCCTTTGCTTGACACCCTAGAGGTTATATAGCATTTCCCTAAGGTCTTATAGTCTATACAGCATTCACCTAACGCCTCTAAGACTATATGGCATTATCCAGTTTCCTTCATTTAATGCCCTAAAGGTTATCTAGCATCCGCCTAAGTTCCCAGAGACTGTACAACATTCACCTAATGCCTTGGAGGCCACACAATATTATCCAATTTTCTTTGGTTGATGTGCCAAAGGCTATACAACACTCATATAAGGTCCTAAGATTTGTAAAACATTTGCCTGATGCTTTAGAGGCTATACGGTATTATCTTGATTCCTTTGCTTGACATGCTAAATGTTATACAACACCTACCTAACCTCCTAAAGATTGTACAACATTCGCCTGATATTTAGAAGGGTATATGGCACTATCTCAATTTTCATTACTTAACACCCCAAAGGCTATACAACATTCGCCCAAGGTGCTAAAAACTATACAACATCTTTCTGACACCCTACAGAGCATTTAACCCTAATGTGTGTGTGATAATAACCCACTAGACGACCTACTCTAGAAACCTTTGAATTAATTTATTATATGCATAAAACTCTAGAAAACAAGTTGTACAATTAAATATTATAACCCTAAGGAAATAAAGTCCTTAAGACCCCAATTTTAAAGATGCCACAAAGGTTGATCACTCCTTTAATAAGTCAAAATGATGTATTCAACCAAGAACATAAGAAAGCAAAGTAAAGCTTGCTAAAATACCTCGATTGTATTAATCATATGCTTAAATTCATTTTACGCCCTATGGCCCTTTATATAGGCATCAAAACTAGTCAATCTTAGAAGGAAAAAGACATTCCTCCTTATTTTTTAATATAACTAATTAGGAATGCTATATTAAATAAGAACTTTAGTCTAATAAGGAATTACAACTCAACATCAACTAGTCAAATCCTTATTCTAAAGGGAAATATAAAACCTAACCAATAACAAAATATAAGCGCTTTAGACATGAAGCCCAACTAAAATAAACCCAAATTAAGAATTCAAACATCTCAAATTCTTCCAAGCCTTTATACTTAATTATATAATGTGCAAACTTCACACATTTATATGGATTCATCCCAGTTTAATGCTCCAAGCAAAGTTTTTTATGCCTTTTGATCAATCCATCATCTTGAATATATATAACAATAATTAATATAGGATTTGCATATGAATCTTTTTTGAGGATCATATCATTCCCTCCTTCTTGAAGATGATTCATTATTAAATCAGACCCATCTTATAAAGTTGATAAATTCATAAATCCTCCAAGATCAAACACAAACTCCTTGGTTGAAAACTTCTTTTTTGAAGTAATGATCCACACAAGCAGTTTCAAAATAACTTAAACTTGATTTCTTAATTGAAATGTAGAACTTGTATTCTTGAACTTGTAAGGATTGAATTCATATGATATTTCATCAAGGCTTTTGGCATTATTTTTCTCCAACAACTCCACACATTTGTATGCTTGTCCACAAAGAACTTTAGGCTTTCCATCTACTTCCTTCACACATTCATTAAATTCCAACCTCATAATATATGTTACAATATTTGTTTTATGAATGAATTATGTTAACATGCTAAACTTGTTCAAAACAATAAAACTAGACAATTGATTGTGAATTTTGTTAGTGATAAACAAAACATCCTTGTACATAGGTACAAGTATAGGTTGTCTCACAACAATCATTTTTGTACAAACATTTATTTTTTGGTCACCCATGCCTTGTTTATTTTCTCTTACTAAGCGCTTTCTATTTTTCTCACTTTGCTCACTCAACTCATTTTTACTCAACTTACTTTTTCTTTTTTCTTAAATTGTTTAGGTTTTCCTCCCTAAAGTTTTCTCATTGAAGATTGAAACTCTTCAATTTATTTTTTAATGCACAAGTCTTCAAATATTGTCTTTGGAGGTAAGGATTCAAGTTAGCACTCATTCCCTCTATTCTTCTCCTCACTTGTCTCTTAACCAATTCAATGATTTCAACACATTCATTTTTCTTGGATTCAAACTCTATTGTGGTCTTCTCATATGTAATTTCTTCCTTTTTACACTTCTCTTTATGAGTAATGCTCTCTTCCACTTCATTAGTTTGATCATATAAGTTAAAACATAATTGACCATCGTATTTCTTCTCATGATCACTAAACACCATTTTAACATTAGCAACACTCTCATTATCAATGATCATCACCTTTTTATTTAGACATTCATATACAACATGACCATTTTCAAAACATTCAAAACTACTAATTTGACTAGGTAGATTTGCACTTCTTTCCTTGTTGCCTATTTCACTTTTACCTTTAACCTCTCATATTTTAGGCTTAATAATGGGTTTATAATCCTTATTACTCCAACACTTTAAAAGTGAATAAATATTAGAATCATACCTCAAGTCATGTCCTTTAATATGTATTCCTCTCTTTAAAGCAAGTTTAATTCCATCATTCAAATATTTCAAAGGTGGCAATTTCACTTCCACCTCTAATCCTTAGGCAATTTTACTTTTTAGCCTGCTTATAAATCTTGCAATTTTCTACCTTTCAAATTCACCTACATCACTTATTATTATAAACAACTTAAACTTTTTAGCAGAATCATCAGCACATAATTCATCACCTTATTTAAGCCTTTGCAATTTAAGAAAGAATTTATTCCTAACATCATGAGGAATAAAATGTCTAGTCATTCTCCCCTTCATTACTTCTTAATTTCTAACCTCATTTTTCCCTTGCATTCTCCTAAATGTCATTAAATCTTTCCACTATAAATTAGCATGACCTATGAATTTTCATGAAGCAAGTTTACACTTTTGGAACGCACTAAATTTATGAGAATCAAATACCTCCTCCATTTGTTGCAGCCATTTCAAGTAAGCATAAAGATTATATTTACCTAGAATATAAGGCATTTGCATTGCCATATCTTCTAAGTTGTAACGTACCCTCGATTTAGTATTGTCCTCATGCCTTAGATGTGCTTGATTTGCTTATTACTTCATTTTTATATTGCCCAAATTGCTATCCTTATTAGAACTAGCCTTCTTGCCTTTTCTCGAACTTGATTCTTTATAATCTGAATCATCTTCCTCTTCCTCCTTAAGCACATGTCTTTTAGTGGGTTTGGAAATAAATGGTAAATACAAGTCATCCAACCTAGAATTCAACTTTCTAAATTATTCATTAAAAACCTTAATGAACAATTTTATGTTAATTTATCATTATTCTCCTACAATGTTCATGTTTATAATCTGCAAAAACACGTTAGTAATAAAAAAAAAATTTGTTCCTCATACACTCCCTCATGTGTTTACACTTAAATAATTAAGATTATGATCACTCATTTTTCACTCTATTTTGGCTTTTCCTGATGATGATCTCACCACTCATGCCATTTACCACTCAAGCTCGCCCTCTTTATGTTCTTAGAAGAATAAAAATCAACAAATCTCAAGGAGCAATCAGTTAGATGGTGGTGAATCTCAAAATCAGAACTTTAAAAACTTAGTTGAGGAAAATCGAAAACACAAAAAAATTAATTAAAAGAGCTAAGAACATAAGAAAAAGTTAAAAAGAAGCAAAAGACATGCAAAGAATTGAAGAGAAAGTAAAAGAGAGCAAAATAACTTTGTATGTGCACAATTGAGCCTGAATTTGATAAATAAAAAGTGAAGCACAAAAATTAACTTAATTTTGACTCAAGAATCCTTATTTGATAAGGATTAAGACTAATTAATATAGTAGGATAGTGGTTATATGAGTTAGGAAAGAAATTCTTGCTCAAAAAGGAATATTCAGCTTAGTTTGACTTAGTCGACTAGTAAAATCCCAAAAGAAAAAGGATATTTCTTATGACTTATATGAGTAGAGATATGAAATTTACTAATCAAGAAATTTTTTTTTATGCTTGGAAAGGTTTAAAATTGAATTTACAATCTTAACAAGTGATAGAAATCAAATTGCACACAACTAGTACACGAATCAAATAATGTGATTTCTATCTTCTTCTTTTTTGTTCTTGTTGTCTTTTTTTTTTTGTTTTTTAATCAAATCAAACAAAAACACTCAAAATAAATTGAATCTACTTAAGAAAACAAAGAAAATACAAAGAATACAATGAACTAGAATGTAAGAAATAAAGAAACTAAGCAAGACAATACAAGACAAAGAAAAAGGAGAAAAATAAACAAAGATTAAAGAAAACACAAAAACAAGGTAAACAAAAGGATAGGCGCTTGGGGGTCAAAAGCTCTTATACTAAGTAATACAAATCCGCTAAACAAACTGCTCTAAGAATCCATTCAACATGAACCCAAACCCATGCTCTGTCAAATCAAGTTCTAAATTAGACATATAAGAAGATGCCATAATTTATTATCTGAAGATAGATTGATAAGTCTTAAAATTTGTTACAAACACAAGGTTTGAAAAGAACTAATGGTTAAATAACCAAAGAGAAAACTTTCTAATTTTTATTAATCATCCATGGCTACCAAAGTTATATAAAATAATGCCTTTATATAGGTTTAACAAACCCTAAAAGAAATCTAATTAAATAAGGATATATATATACATATATAATTGTATATATATATATATATATTATAAAGTTGAGTACTATATGTTGGTATTCTATAATTTTAACATGTCGCATGCTGAAATTCTAATACACATTCAACTCAATTTCTCCTCACTCTAGCTCCTTTTTTTCCCTCTAGCTTACTATCCTTTTAACTTTTTCACCTTTCTTTTACCTTTTTTTTAGCTTTAATTTCTTTTGTTTTGTTATTTCTCTTCACCTTCAGTTTTTTAGCTTCGGTTTATTTTATTTCATTATTACTTTTCACCTTCATTTTCCAAAATTCCATTACCATTGTTCCCATCTTATATATTAATTAAGAATTGAAGGTCTGGTGACTGGTAGAAACATATAGGGGAGTCCATGGAAGTTCATAATCTTCTATTGGTGGCAATTAAGAAACTACACTCTCATATATTAAAAGGTCATGTAAAATCTTCCTCGCATATTCTATGGGGGCATCAATGAGAGCAGCAATTGTCGCGAAAAAACATAAACAAATGATAGCAAAAATAGCATTAAAATTGCAATATGTATATAGATAGGTTATGTTAGTTGGTCTTCTTCTTCTTCTTAATTTATTTAAAAGAAATTGAGAAAATATAGGAATTGCGATGTTGCCATCACTTGTTTGGTTGAGTTAGTCTCTATTTCTTCTTCTGCTTGAACTTGTACTTAGTGTGTTTTTTTGTTTGATTTTGTTTTGTTTTGTTAGGAATATAATGTTAAGGCAAGTAGTAGCAGCAAAAAATTAAAGGTTATGTTTCAAAAGAAAGTGTAGTTCTCTTCATTGTAAATGCTTTCTCTATCTTGGACGCTCTATTAATAACAGAAAAAAAAGGGAAGATTACAGCTCTTCATTGCACTCTTGCTTCTTGTATCTCTCCATTTTTTTCTCAATTCGCAACTTCATTTTTCTATTAGATGGATTGATGGCCTTCAATTCTCATTGTTGTTCTAGCCACCTCCACAAGATCCCCAACAACGAAAGATCAAATAAATTAAGATTTTTCTTTTTAAGATTATAATGTTTTTTCTTATTTACATATTTTCTTTCTTTGAACTTTTTAAAAATAATATGTCAAATAATTATTATTTATTAAATTTCCATATTAGCGACTATATGGATAGTGGAAAATTTTCAATATGAGTGTTCATGCAACATTTAAGGAATCTATATTGTTTCTTCTTAATGGAAATGAAGTTATATAATTGTTAGGATTGTTTCTAAAATTGATTGCTTGACTAAGAATACAAGTGTGTATTTTTTTAGGTGAATCACGCAAGTTACTGACATCAATAATATATTCTTTGATTTTTCATAAATAAGATGTAAATAATTTGCACTAAAACAAATTTAAACAAAATTAAAGTGAAGAGTAGAGAAGAATATGCAATTAATACGATAGGAATTTAGTATAATTTTTGAAGCCACCTGTATTTTTCATTGTAAAAAAGAGTATAGCACTAGATCTGCAATAGATTATATTGTTTCTACTCTAGTGTTTTCTTATATTTTAGTACATGTAAATTCCAAAATAATTTTCTGCAATAGAATTATACTCTAGATTTAAAATTGTACAGTAACCTCTAGGAAATATGTTTTGTGATTGGATTGAACTAGGGAGTTAATGGTGTAAAATAAAAAATTTTAAGCCTAATTGGTGTCTTTACTACCCGCTCCATTCCTCCTTGCCAACATAGTATCTTTTGGAGAGGGAGAGAGCAAATTAAGATTGTACTACAATAGTATGGATCAAGATTTTATTCTTCGCACTATAATATTTTGAAATTAGATAATTGCCAATCTTCTTTGTGTTTCTTCTGTCTTTGCTGCTTCTTAAATAATTATGATTTCCAATTTAGAGTTTCAAGGCTATCTTTTCTTTTGTCTTCTTCTAGATAGTTATGATTTTGGTATTTGAAGTTTTGAGGGTATTCGTATTTGATAATTTCATGTGTGAGATGACAAATTGACAATAGATTTGGATTGGAAAATATGATGTTGAAAAGAATGGCTATGGCATTTTTCTTTAGTATATTTTTCCATTTTTTCTTTTGTCTTAATAGAATTTTTTATATGAATTTTCTTATTCAACAAGTCATTTTTCATATACATTATTGGAACGTAAAGCCATAAGTAAATTCATCATTTTATTTTATAATATTATATTTATCCTTTCTAGAGATCAACTTTCTTTTTAATTTCTTGTTCTTTTTTAGTCATTCAATTCAGTGCACAAATAATAATATTGCCTTTTTAGCATTCGGAGTTTTACTTTTGGAGTTTTCATATATTTTATACTTTAAGATACCTTATATGAATTTTTTAAAAAATTATTTATTATTATTTACATTTGCAAGTCTTTGAAATTTGAATGATTAAAAAAGAGAATTAGTGATTTTATGGTGGTTTGGTGGCCCAAGTGGTGTAGAATTGGCTGTATAGTTTGATTTTCTTAATGAGGATATAGTCAAATTATATACTGCACTCCTAAGGATCTTAAGGGAATTACACTTCTTGAGGCAGCGGATCATATAGTGAACATGTAAGAATCATAAAATTTTTAGCTTATTCTTAATCGTAATGAAGGGAATAGGAATGATTAATGTGCAACTAAATGATTATATAAATTTCTAATAAAATTAAAATTCTACTTCATTGAGATATATCTGTAACTTTTTTATGAAGATATCTTATGCTCTTGAGAGTCTAATGTGTATGTTTGAAAATAATATCACATATTTCGCTGAAGAAAAGTCCAAAAGATATGCCATGATGTGAAATTAGGGTCAGTGGTTGAGGAAGTAGTTACTAAAGAAATTTCAATTAAAGTTAAGAGGAATGGAGAAATTATTTTTATACGTTATGGAATGGTTGTCTATTCAACTAGAATTGGAACTCATCCTGTCATAAAGGATTTTATGAATATATTTATTGTTTGATTGTTCCAAGGCTATCTTCTACCATCTCCTTTGAAATTTTACATACAATGAACAATCTTTTATGACAACACTATATGCATTTGGTGATATATCTTTCCTTGTGAACTGATACACATTATCTAGCAAATGATGAATGGCTATAAGTTGAGTGATTTAATGATGTGTATACATTTGGAGATTGTGCAATGGTTAACCAGTACAAAAAGCAACGGCTCTAGTATTCTTTGTGATACCTATTTTTTGTTAAATCCATGGCATATTCTTAGATGAAAGAGGTGTTCTATAGAGTTTTGGTTTTTAATGTTTTTTATGGTAAAATTCTTAAGAATCACCCTCATTTCATGTTAACTACATTTAAGTAGTAGCTTGAACAACTACAAATTGACTGTTATGCGAAGAATCATAAGGAAGAATCATATGTTTCCTACAATCTTAGTGTTGTATAAGTTAGTGCAAACTTTATGACTTTTAAGTACTTTTTATATATGACTAATAGATTGTGTACAAAGAGTTTAATCATAGATCATTTTTCCTAAGATTTTTTTCTTTTTTCTATGTTCTCTCTTGACATGGGATCTTTGGAATGTTGTAACAGCAGCAGTGCTTTGAAAGTTTTGTATGCTAATATAACTTTTTTCTTTTTCTTATTCTTTTTAAAGTAGTTTTAGTTCTCCTTTCTTTTTTCTTAGTATTGTACACTTGCCTTTGTAATACCCATATTAGTTCTCCTTTCTTTTTTCTTAGTATTGTACACTTACCTTTGTAATACCCATTGCAATTCCTCTTAAAGGAATTACATAAAGTTGAAATTTTTTTTTCCTTTAGGGGTGAATTTATCTATGGAACGTGCAGGCATTTGCCTAGTTTAAATAACAATACATAATTTTTCCCAAATAAGAAATATAATCCTATTTAAATTCAGATTTATATATATGGAAACTTATAATGCACTTTTAACTCCTAATTAAGACCGAATTGAAACAAACCCAAAACATTAAAGTTGCAGCCCTAGATGTTAGCTTTAATCAACATTTTCAATTTCTTCCTATATATGTGCATGACCTGATGATTTTTTTAGAATTTAGTCCTTAAAGATGATTGAATTAACTATAGGTTTATTTAGCAAAGTCGTAGCCCTATGTCTTAGCTTTTCAGAACATTTTGAATTGCCTCAATCTAACTTTGGTAAAGTGAATTATAACTAAAATACTGAATCCTATAATATCAAATACGAATTTATGAAAGTTGACTTATTTGCATGAGCGACTCTTGAAATCTTCCTTTATGGAACCTAGGATCACATAATACTCCCTTTCTTCAAAAAAAATTTGTTCTCAAATTTTCACCTTCTATGTAATGAATTTTTTTTCAAATTTTTTTATTTTTTAAGAAAGACTTAAGAACACAAAGGATACAAAGAAAAAACATAGATTATAAAACACTTTAAACTTACTTTTTTTTTTTGAAAAAATAAGATAATTAAAGTAAAAATTTATTTTGACAATGAATTCCTATGGTACCAATAAACAAAGTAAATAGTACCAAGACAAGCATAAGAAAAGACATAGTGTTATCTAATTCATGATGATATGAAAAAATCTTTTTACTATTAAAATTTTTAATAGTAAAAAAGGATCACAACATCCTTCTTACATAACCATCAATTTGATATGTTCTTCCAAAAAAAAAGTCTTTTCATTATTATTCGTTGTTAAGAAAGTTCCAAAATTTTTGTTAAACACTTTTTACCTTTCTTCAACCCATAAAAATATTGAATAAAATGAAATTTTTTTTACCATTATAATTTCGAAAATGAACATTTAAATGTCTTTCAAAAGTAAGTAAATAAACCAAAAACATATAAAATATAGTTAATCTGGCTGAGAAACAAGCTATTATTGCAAATATTGGTGAATACAACCAACTACTATTAAGAATTTCATATTTGGATAAAAAATAAGCGAAGGGCGGAATACCTTAAAGAGAAATTTTTCTTAAAAAAAACAATTTTTGTAATTGGAATATGTTTTGTTAAATTACCCATTAGCCATATTTTGACTCTTATTTGGAGAATAACTAAAAATAGCTTCCATTGAATGAATAACGGATCCAGATCCTAAAAATTAACAATGCTTTCAAATAAGCATGAGTAATCAAATGAAATAAAGCAGTTCGATAAGTCCCTATACCTAAAGCTAACATCATATCACTTAATTGAGACATTGTAGAATAGGATAAACTCCTTTTAATATCTTTTTGAGTAAGAGCTAAAGTAGCTCCTAAAAATACTGATATTATTCCTATCAAAGCTATTAGATTCATTACGTTATGACTATAGAAAAATGAAAAAGTCAAGCTACAAGAAAAATGCCTGCTGCTACTATAGTAGTAGCATGTATTAAAGCCAAAATAGGAGGAGGTCCTTCCATAACATTCGGTAACTATACATGAAGATGAAATTTTGTTGATTTAGCAATTGCATCAAAAATAATAAAAAGGCACATAAAGTAATAAATAAAAAATGAATTTAGTTATTATAAATCAAGTTATTCAATATTTTGAATATATCCCAAATTTGAAACTGCCCATTATCTAATAAATGCCTAAAATTCCTAAATCTCCTATATGATTAGTTACAAATACTTTTTTATAAGCATTTGATGCACTAGGTCATGTGAACCAAAAACCTGTTAATAGATAAGAATGCATTTCAACTAACTCCCAAAAAAAAAAAATTTGTATCAAATTAGAACTAGTAACTAATCCCAATATTGACATATTGAAAAGACTAATATAAGTAAAAAAATCTCAAATAACCTTGATCATATGACATATAATTGCCACTATAAAAAAAAACCATCATTCTAACTGTAGTAATTAATAGTAAAAAAATAGAAGTAAGTGGGTCAATCAAATATCCAAACAATAAAGAAAAATCATTATTGATAGTCCATGACCACATATATTGATTAATAAAACTACTATTTATTTTATGAATAAACAAGTTGATTGAAAAAATCATGACTATACTTAACAAGAAAATGCTTGGAAAAGCCCACATACGACAGAGTTATTTTATTTTCATTAGAAAAAGTAGGAGTCCTACTTTTATTAAATTAGAAATTGGGAATATAACAAAAGGTATGTTCCATGAATATTGATAAAATTCAATAAAAAAAAATAGAAGATAGAAAACCTTAAATCCTTTCTGTATCAACTAACTCAAACTTTAGGTATATTAAATCTAAGATCTATTGTTCCTAATTAATCAAATCAAACTTAAGGTATGAAATTCAATTGATACGATTAACTTAAACCTTAGATATATTAAATCTAAGACCCTTTGTTACAAATCATTCAATCAAACCAAATCTAATACCAAACACAAATATTTTAAAAAAAACACATAAAAAATTTAAATCCTAAAACATAACTAGGGATATGTAGAATTAAATTGAACAAAACTTGATTTGAGCCAAACTCTAATACCAAATAATATGAATATGGTTCACTTGTACCAAACCTATATGCAATGTTGATCTAATTGCCAAAGATCATTCATAAACCAAGTCAATTTTAAAATTAACTAAGTCAATTTTAAGTTTAGCTTAAACTATATTTGAACAGACTAATCCTTCACTTGATAAATTCAATAAGTTTTTTAAGAATAAAAGAAAAAATTGAAAACCTTGGAAAGGAATTTGAATTTAATTGATCTCTAATATAAATACACTTTTTTAGAGGCCATTATATAAGCATTACAAATCTTGAATTGAAAGGTAACTAATACTAATCCTACTAAGACAAGGAAACCTAGATAGATTAGGTTTTAATTTGTCAAACCTTCTAAAAACCTAATTAATACTCCTAAATAGAAAAGCAAATAAAAGAAATCCTATGGAACTAGAAAACCCTAGCCTCCACATTTATTAGAAAATAAATTGATTTTTATTACAAAGTCCACATTTTTAGCTCTTTTTGTAAAGTTTGCATTTTTCACATAAAACATATATTTTAATTGATTTTTACATGAAATTTTTTATTCTTGGTTCATTTTCATCGTACAGTTTGCATTTTTAATTCATATAGTGTAGATCTTGCATTTTGAATTGTTTTCATGTAAAGTTTGTGTCTTTTGTTCACTTTCACTTGATTTTGATAATCTTAGAATGGTTAGAATTCTTCTTTGTTATTTTAACTATTTCATGGTGATTTTGGACCTGTCTCATCATCTTTAGGTTATTGGCATGTTTAGATCTATTTTCTATTGCAAATATCTTGATATGTTCTTTTTACTAAAATAAGATGCTTATTTTACTATTTAAGGTATTTTTATATTATTTCCTTTTCGTTTGTTATTTCCATTTTTATGGATGGTGTGGATGCACATATTTCTATGTTAACCTCTACTTTATACGGTTCTTATTATATTTAGAACTAAATTTACTTCTCTCATAACTTTTCTTTTTGATACATTTATTATAAAAGTCATGTAAATAATTTTTTTATTTTTTCTTTATTTTATTATGGATGTGTGTTTGCATATTGTTATTGTCATACTAAAACTAGGTAAGTGTTAAATGTATAACAGGTATTACTTAATAAAAAGTAGACAAGTAGAAATAACTTTCCAAACACAGACTCTCTGTCTAGGGGACAATTTTCATTATATTTCAAGATTGTCTCCCACTTCTCAAGCGATTGCATGGAAACTCCTTACATAAGGCTTCTTCAAAGTTTTTAAAAGGATTCTCACTCCTCCCTTTTCAAATGTGATATCCTGTTCTTTTTTTTACCAGTGTCGCGATCATATTGCTTATAGTGCGCAGACGCCTTTGGCTCACTAACACTCATATGTTGCAATATGTATATATTTTGTAACTACTAGCATTAAGAATATTATTTTAAATCCACAAAGGCAATATGCAAAATAAAACTGCATTTATTCGCAACATATATACAGCTAGGCAAATTCTACCATCCATTTTAAAAAAGGTCAAAATAAATATTTTTACCACATAAGTTAGTTTAATTTTTTTTAAAAAAAAAAGTTAGAGTGTTAAAGATGCATCAAGAATTCATTGTGTAAAAATTTAAATCTTAAAAAATTGATCATTCAGTGAACTTTATGTTGGGTAGATATGATAACCATAGTTCATTCTAAAATACAATGGAGGCAAACATTCAAATGCTAAAACTGAAACTGTACTAATAAAAATTCATACCATATATAATTTTAAGATGTAAAGTGATGCATCATATGTTTTAGGTTCGTAAAAGTGTAAGTAGAATAATTGTTTAATGCAATTCCATATCAGGTCACTATTGTAGTCCAAAATTAACAATAGGCTACTGACTAACATTGATGTCCCACTTGTGGTTAAACTTCTTTAAAAGTGAATCAATAGCTATAATTTATGAAGTAACGTGATGTACTTTAACTTCATATTATATAAAATGTTCATTTATGCATAAGATTGCACCTATGCCATATTTCTTTACTTGGGAACACTCATATTCAAAAAATATTAAACACGTATTATTTTTTTAACAACATACAAAAAAGTTAATCGGGATGTGATATAATTATGTTCAATAAAAATTATATGAATAGCAAACTGATGAGTGTGAAATATGCATGTGTTTAGTACTTTATTTTATTGCATATTTAGTTTAGAATTGCATTATTTAGTTAGTTTTTAGTTAATTTAGTTAGTTTTGTTATTTTACTTTAATTTAAGTGTTTTTGTATTAAATAGGTAATTTTTGATTAGTTTGTGGTTGTAGGGTTCATTTGAGAAGAGATGAAGATAAGGCTTAAAGATAAGGATAAGATTGAAGCTTAAAGTTGGAAATCATCTTCACAGCAGTGCACATGGCCATGCGCACGCCCATATGCCAGTGGGCATGCCTATGCACTTGCCTATGCCTGAATTGAAGAGGATCCAGTCACAGAGCACATGCCCATACGTACGCCCATGTGTCTGCACACAACCAAGTGCACGACCATGCCTGATTTAGAGATTTTAGAGTTATTTTGATGCATGAGCATGTCCAAATGTTGCGTACTTGTACATAATGATGTGGCAACCATTTGAAAGTAGATTTTCAGCTGAAGTTTGTTTAGATAAGTGCTCATCTTTTAGGCTTATGATTAGATAGAGTTAGATGACCTTTTCTCACTAGGAGACTTGGTCCTTTAAATAGAACCTTATGTTTTTATTTGAAGGAGAGCTTCTCCTTAGTTTAGTTCTAGTTTTAGTTTTCTTATTCTTTATTCTTCAAAATACATTTTGTTTTATTTTGCTTAGTAGAGGAGATACTTGGCTTGAAGTTAGAAGAGCAAGGCTTCCTTACATCATTTGGAAAGGGGTTTTTCTTATATCTCACTTTTATTTAATTATGTTTAGAATGATGTCCATTTTTTCTTTATTTTCTTTTAGTTTTAACATGAGTTGCTAAATCATTTTTAGGGTTCTTATTCTGAATTGACCATATGCTTATTGTGATTTATACTAGGTTGCTAGATCTATTTCATTGGTTGTTGTTGCGCTTAATGTCTTTTTAGAGCTGATCAACCTAGAATTGAATTGACACTATAGGCTTAATCGAGAGATAAGTTCTGTAGGAAATGGCAATGACCTATTGATTGCTTAGTTAGTTGAGAGACAATTAAGTGAATCAACATTGATTAAAGGTTGTGTTTAAAATTAGAATTAAAAGGCATTAGGTTGGTGAGAGCCGGTGAACTTAGTGTTGATTAATCTCTAATTAATTATAGGTTTATCTGAGAGGAAAATCTATAGTTTCTAAGATCCCTTCAAAATGAATTAGAACTAGCGTAGACCTAATTGTGTAATCAGTTCTTTGGGACGGTCCAATTGAGAATAAGAACCCTATCTTTTAATAATTGTTAAATTCAAATTTTACTTTTATTGTTTGGTTTTAGTTTTTAAAAGAAATCTGAACTCTATTTCGTTGTTTAAATAATCAAACATAGTTGGTATTGCAGTATTCAAAACTCTAATCTCTGTGGGACAATATCTTTATTTACTACTTGATACGATTCTGTATGCTTACGGATTAGTACACATTAACGGCATAAGGCACAAACATGTAAGGAACCGTGTTTTGCACTGCCATATTTTTATATTTCAAACACGCCCGTGTCTTTTGGGACACGCCAATGTTTCACGTGCTAGCAGAAGATACGAATTTTAATCAGTTATTTTGTTTGTTTGGGATTCTATTTAATTATTCATGCTTTAGCCTTTTATTTCCTAGACTATAAATAGTTAATACTAGGGTTTGCAGGCTATTATCTTTTCAATTATTATTAATCAAATTAAACTTTGCTTATTCTTTTCTCTGGATTGAGAATTAATCTCTAAATTGAGGTTGTTAATCTCGGGATTGAGATTGTGGTTCCTTTTTATAATCAACGTGTTTGATTATCGCGCTACACGCTACGTCAGGTGGTATTAGAGTAGGTTTTCCTTAATTGATGGCTAACCTTGATCATAGTAATGATGGAAACCAACCCAAGACGGTGATTAGGGATTGCAGGTTGTTTGGAGAGCAATCGAAGAACAATAACAGAATACCCAAAATATAACCCAACTATTAGAAGCAATGCAAACCCAATTTTAGGCTATATTGAGGGCTACTGAACAAGGGAATAGGAATGATGATGGTGAAGAAGGTAGAGCATTTCATCCTGTCAGACCCGTTATTGATCCCATTCCTAATAATCAGAGAAGGCTAGCTAGAGTATATGATGACATGTCCGATGATGAGGCTGACTTCGGGAATATGGCACATGTAGGGAATATGGCACCTACGCATAGAGGATTCGGTGGTAGACGATAGTGGCGACCAAACTATAGAGGGGACGATGAGTATAAACTAAAGGTAGACATTCCTAACTTCAGTGGGCATCTTAATATTGAGGGTTTTATTGATTGGTTGACTGAAGTAGATAGGTTCTTTGATTATATTAAGTTGCCCGAGGAGAGGAAGGTGAAATTTATTGCCTATCGGTTGAAAGGGGAGCATCAGTTTAGTGGGAAAGGTTGAGAGAGACTAGGATAAGAGAGGATCAGGGTCCGGTTCAGACTAGGATAAGAGAGGATCAGGGTCCGGTTCAGACTAGGAGAAGGAGGAGACAATTATTGAGGGGTAGATTTTTGCCTCCAGACCACGAACAGTATCTTTTCCATGCATATCAGAGATATACTCAGGGAATGAGGAGTGTAACTGAGTATAATGCAGAGTTCATGCAATTGGCAGCGAGAAACCAATTGTCAGAAAGTGAAAATCAACAAGCAGTAAGGTTTTTGAGCGGGTTAAAACTGACTCTTCGGGATAAGATTGGTGTACAGATGGTTTGCAGTATATAAGAGGCAAGGAATTTAGCCATGAGGGCTGAGTCGCTTATCGAGGAGTAAACCCGGACTGCTAATTACAGGAGGTATGGCAGAGGAGACAACAAGGCTACATTTGAAAAGGGTAAGGCACCTTAAACCAGTAATATTGAGACTACCACTATGGGTGTAGGGAAAGGCAAAGGTGTGATGGTGGAGAAGAATGACACTACAGCTCCTATCAAAAATGGCAACCCTTATACTAAACCTTTTGGCATTAAATACTATAGGTATGGAGAGATGGGGCATCATTCAAACGAGTGTCCAAAGAGAAAGGCTATGAATGTGGTTGAGAGAGAGGAAGATGAGGCTGATGATGAGGTGTATGGACCCGATTGAGATGATGATGACAGTGATTATGATGACCATGATGAGTATGCATGTGTGGTAAGGAAACTCATATTGTCACCAAAGAGTGTGGATGATACTCAACGCCATAAGGTCTTTCGCATTAGATGCACTGTATAAGGGAGTTTGTTTAACCTCATTATTGATAGTGGCAGTCAAGAAAACATTATAGGGAGAGACATGGTGGAGAAACTGAAGCTAGAGACCGAGGAACATCCTAATCTATACACCATTGGATGGATTCAGGAGGTGGGAGGCATCAAGGTGACAGAGAATTATAAGGTACCTTTCTCAATTGGTAAATATTGGGATGAAGTTTATTATGATGTATTTGATATGGATGCTTGTCACATACTATTTGGGCATCCTTGGCAATATGATGTGGATGCCAAGCATATAGGTAGGAAGAATGTTTATCAGTTAGAGAAAAGGGGTGTGACATATACCTTAGTGCCATTTGCTAGAAAGAACCAACCCAAGACTTCTAAAGTGGAGGGGAGGAACTTTCTAACCATTGTGCGTGAATCAACTACATTTATTGGGGAGTGCAAAGAGACACGAGAGGTTCATTTATTGGTAGTGAAAGGGGAGGCAGGTAGTGGAGAATTAGAGGGACATCCAATTCTAGTGGAGGTGCAGGAATTGTTGGAGGAATTTGAGGATGTGGTACCCGATGATTTGCCTAAGGGTTTACCTCCTATGAGGGACATACAGCATCATATTGATTTGGTGCCTGGTGCTACTTTACCCAATTTACCACATTACAGAATGAGCCCAAAGGAGAATGAGATCTTAAGGGAGAAGGTGGAGGAATTGTTGAACAAAGGACACATATAGGCTAGTTTGAGTCTATATGCAGTTCTAGCATTCTTGACACCAAAGAAAGATAGGAGTTGGTGGATGTGTGTGGATAGTAGGGCCATTAACAAGATTATTATTGGGTATAGGTTTCCCATTTCGAGACTAGATGACATGCTCAATCAGTTGAGTAGGGCCATGGTGTTCAGTAAGATAGATTTGAGGAGTGGCTACCATTAGATTCGAATTCACCTAGAGGATGAGTGGAAAACGACATTCAAGACAAGGGATGGCTTATTCGAGTGGCTAGTGATACCTTTAGGTCTCACCAATACTCCAAGCACATTCATGCGACTTATGATTCAGGTACTACAACCTTTCATACATAAATTTATGGTGGTTTATTTTGATGACATCTTGATTCATTGTAAGTCTAGAGATGAGCATGTAAAGCATGTTAGAGAGATGTTTAGGGTGTTGAGAAAAAACAAACTATATGCTAATTTAAAAAAGTGTGATTTTATGCAAGATAGTTTGTTGTTTCTTAGATATGTTATGAGTAATGATGGAATTAAATTAGATGAGGCCAAAGTTAAAGCTATTAGGGAGTGGCCTACCCCAAAGAATGTGAGTGATATAAGGAGTTTCCATGGGTTGGCAACTTTCAATAGGAGGTTCATTAAGCATTTCAGTAGTATTATTGCACCTGTTACTAAATGTTTAAAGGAGGGTAAATTTCAGTGGGGTGAGGAGCAAGAGAGTAGTTTTTCTTTGATTAAGGAGAAATTGATTATAACACCTGTGTTAGCATTACTTGATTTTGAGAAGTTGTTTGAGGTGGAGTGTGATGCTAATGGTGTAGGTGTTGGGGCTATTCTATCCCAATAAAAGAGGCTAGTGGCTTTCTTTAGTGAGAAATTGAGTGAGGCTAGAAGAAAGTAGGCTACCTGTGATAAGATGTTTTATGCTGTTGTGAGGGCCTTGAAAAATTAGGAACATTATCTCATTGCTAAGGAGTTTATTTTGTATACTGATCATCAAGCTTTGAAGTATTTGAGCACCCAAAAGCATATTAGGAGTGATATGCATGTTAGGTGGTCGGCATATATAGAGAAATATCCTTATAAGCTTGTTCATAAGTCGGGGCAACATAATAGGGTGGCGGATGCTTTGAGTAGACGTGTGGCATTGATGAAAACTCTTAGTTAGGAGATAGTGGGTTTTGAAGTGTTGAAGGAGTTGTATGTAGTTGATGATAATTTCAGCAAGGTTTGGGCTAGTTGTATGCATAAGCAACCTTGTGATGATTTCTACATTCATGATGGTTTTCTCATGAAGAGTGGGCAACTGTGTCTACCTCATACATCTCTTCATGAGAAGGTCATTCGAGATTTATATGGTAGCAGTTTAGTAGGTCATCTTAGTAGAGATAAAACTATTGAGGCTATAAAAGAGAGGTACTATTGGCCTAGGTGGAGGAAGGATGTCATTAACCTAGTGGCTAGGTATTATATTTATCAGAAGGCCAAAGGACATACTCAAAATACAGGATTGTACATGCCATTGCTAGTTCCTAATGCTATTTGGGAGGATCTTTCGATGGACTTTGTGTTGGGTTTACCGCGAACTCAACGAGGTATGGATCCTGTATTTGTTATGGTGGATAGGTTCTCTAAGATGGCGCATTTCTTTCTGT
Organism: Macaranga tanarius; assembly: GCA_949673435.1. Classification (NCBI taxonomy): domain Eukaryota; kingdom Viridiplantae; phylum Streptophyta; class Magnoliopsida; order Malpighiales; family Euphorbiaceae; genus Macaranga; species Macaranga tanarius. The sequence continues at coordinate 24,514 of CATIWO010167457.1, forward strand.
GTAAAAAGACTGCAGATGCATCCTCTACAGCCAAACTATTTTTTAGGGAGGTTATGAGATTGTATAGAGTGCCAAAGAGTATCACTTCTGATCGTGATGCTAAGTTCCTTAGCCATTTTTGGATGACACTTTGGAAGATGTTTGATTATTCTTTGAACTTTAGTAGTACAGCACATCCACAGATGGATTGATAGACAGAGGTGGTGAATAGGACACTGGGTAATCTGATTCAGAGCATTTGCATGAATTGACCTAAACAATGGGACTTTGTTATAGCACAAGTGGAGTTTGCCTACAATAATGTAGTTCATAGTGCTACAGGTAGATCTCCATTCTCTGTTGTGTATATAAAATGTCCTAACCATGCTTTGGACTTAGTGAAGCTTCCCAAGGTGCCTGGTCTTAGTGTGGCAGCTAGTGACTTAGCAAAGCAGGTTCAAGAGGTGCAGATGGATGTCAGAAAGAAGCTGGAGCAAGCTAATGCTAAATACAAGACTAAGACAGAAAAATATAGGCGTTTCAAGGTCTTTGATGTGGGAGATGTGGTTATAGTGTTCATTAGCAAAGTAAGGATGCAAGGTAGGCATAACAAGCTACAACAACGCAAATATGGACCTTACAAGGTGGTTCAGAAGATCAATGACAATGCTTATGTTATTGATTTACCGGCATGGATGGGGATTTCGAAGACATTCAATATTGCAGACATCACCTTATTTCAGCCAGATATGAGCCTTGGGTATCCAGACAATCACTCGAGGTCGAGTTCTTTATGAGTGGAGGTGAATAATGAGGACACAATACATGCCCGTGTATCATCCAACATGCCCGTTTCTTAGATGTTGAGAATGGACAGAGAGGTATATGGCATCAGGCACAACCATGTAAGGAACCGTGTTTTGCACTGCCATATTTTTGTATTTCAAACACACCCGTGTCTTTTGGGATATGCCCGTGTTTCGCGTGCTGGCAGAGGATACTAATTTTAATCAGTTATTTTGTTTGTTTGGGATTCTATTTAATTATTCCTATTTTAGCCTTTTATTTCCTAGACTATAAATAGTTAATGCTAGGGTTTGCAGACTATTATCTTTTCAATTATTAATCAAATTAAGCTTTGTTTATTCTTTTTTTTGGATTGAGAATTAATCTCTAGATTAAGCTTGTTAATCTCTAGATTGAGATTATGGTTCCTTTTTATAATCAACGTGTTTGATTATCGCGCTAGACGTTGCGTCACATTTTAAGTAGATTTACATTTAGCGTGTTCTTAGTGCTTTTATTGTATTCTATGCGTCCCATATGTGTGGGTAGCCTACTAACACACACTAAGCTTTAATTTTAGTCCCAAACTATATTTCTTTGCCCATTTTATTGATTTCGATTTCCTTAAGTGATTGTTATTGCTAATTTAATAATTTTGATAATACAATATCTATTTTATCGGCTTTAAGTTGCACAGATGTTTATTTCCCCTCTTAATGCTATTTTTATATATTATATTCCTATTTAACTATTTTTAGGTTATTTTAGTTCTTTTGCATGCTTTAGGTCCATTATATATTAGAAAACCTTTTTTTTTTTTGTCTAAATTGGCATAATTTGGCATCTTTTGATATGTATTATGATCATTTTTTTGTGTTTTGGTTCATTTCATGATCTTTTATGACTCCTATATGCAAAAAAGATTTATATACTTTATGTATGGAAATATTATTGTACTAATCTTTATTTTGTAGAGTTTAGTTAGATTTAAGACTAGAATTATTTTTTTGTACATTTTCTTTTTTGATGTGTTTACTAAAAAATTGACATAAACAATTGCAAATATTTATTTTTCTACTTTATCATCGCTATTGTGGATGGATATTTTTATATATTACCATCATATTGAAACTAAAGTGATTGACAATGTATAACATATATTATCTAATAATAAGTAGTCAACTAAAAATGACTTTCCAAACATAGAATCATTGGCTTAGGGAATAATTTTCACTTACTCTCTAGATTGTCTCGCATTTCTCGAATGATCTGCTGATGAGTCCTGCATAAAAGACTTCTCCAACACTATCATATTCGACTCGCTCACTGTTAGATAATTTCACACACTGAATAGTAAATCTAGCTATAAGTTCAAGCATTGACTGCCTTTTTCCCTTAAAATAAAAATAACTTTAGAATTCTACAACCTTTAGGATATGTGTTCTCTTCATCTGTTGCTTCAGAATAGGACTTGTGAAATTCCAAATGGCCAATATGTCTTAACTCTTGACCCTATAACTCTTGTACTTCATAGAATGAACATCCAAAAAAGGCCTCTATATAAATGGTTATTGATCCTCTTTTGGAATCTCCCTTTGATAAACTGAAGCCATGCCCCATAAGTTTTTATACACACCACCATTATAATAATACATATTAAGATGCATAATAGGGTTATTATTAGTAAATATTTGATGAGGTAGCATTGGATTGCTAGTAAAGTGTCCATTTTAAGTAACTTTAGGTATTGTAAAAACCTCTCTTCTTTTGTATGGAGGTGTACATCTTTTTTTTCCTATAAATTAATATGTTAATGAGAATCACTTGCCTCAAGTGATGTTGTAGAGGATTGCTTCTTGTATTCTTCAAGTTGTTTGTTATCCTTAAGGGAAGCTTTATTAATACTCTTAAAATTATACTAAATCATGTCAACAGTTTATTATAGGTGATGATTTAACTTTTGACTTAATTTTTAAAGATTGTATTCTAGCTCTCCTCAGAATAGTCTATTGACCTCAGTGTGTTGACTCGGTACTAATTTGTTCGCCATCATTTTTCTTATAGAAAAATAAAGCAACGGTGAGAGGAATACTAGAAGTGCACCTAAGGATGGGAGCACTTACAACTCCAAAGCTTAGCCAATAGAAGAAATGGAGTTACTACTCGATATCACCTGAGAAATTATCCAATTAGGGACTAGCAAACTCGATCCCTTACTTGAAACCAAATTTGCCCATACCACCTGGATACCAGGTATTATAAGCTTTGCTATGTTGATACAATGCTTTTAAGAAAAATACATAAAGTTGAACCAACCATTACATGCAAATGTAATAATTTATATATATACATATAAGTACATAATAAACAATTTATATAATATGCAAGAAAGTACATAATTAATTATTACAAATTGATAGGGTGGCATACCACCTGAATAAATGGCATGGTAAAGCCGTATGAATATGGTAAATGCAATAATCACAATATACATATTATAATAAGAATGTAAAATATAGTGTAACATAACAAGAATACAAGACTTGGTCATGACATGGAATAATACAATATACATGCCATAGGATAATATGGTATAATGTAATATGCATCTTATGATAAGAACATGATGTAATATGGCATGGCTATATGGTAAGTATGTGTGGTCATGGCATATATGCAATAAATTTATGATGGCAAAGATACTAAGTATGATAAATCATGTCATGAAGAAAGATGATAAATCACATGAATACTATATTAAATATGGAAAAAAATTGCATGTTTAATTAAATTTGTCATTATATACATGTTACTTTTTAAAGCAAACTAAGGCATAACATGCATACTAATTATACAAAGTATCATGGATATGGAAAATAAGCATGTAAGAAATAAACATGTAAACAACTATATAATCATGTAAATAACATACAAAGAATTAAATGAAAGGTACAAACATGAATACAAAAAATTAAATGGCTAAATATTCCATTCATATCTTTTCTTCCTATTTTGCTTTGGTTTTTAGTAATGGGACATTTGATGTGATTTTGAGTCATTTATTTATTAAAAATAGTTTAGAATTATGGATAAAATTTGGAATTTTTGGTAATTTTAATGTATTTTATGAAAACAATAGGAAATAAGTTTAAAAATGCATATAAAATGTGAAATAAATTAGAAAATGCAAAATAAAGACAACATATGAAAAATAAATGATTTTATATTGGCATAATGCATACACATCTCCCTGAACTTGCCAGTTTTTTTCACTTTGGCATCTCAACTTACGCTTTTGACATTTCAACAACTGAATTTTCCTAAAATATAATTTTTAAACCCCTGTCATCACATTAGCGAATCAGGATGTGACACGTAGATGTATTTAACTAACTAAAATCTGTAAGTAGAGGTGTTAAATTGAAAAAAAGTGGCAAGTACAGGGGGTGATAGATGTATTATATCATTAGATTAGTATATTTTAGGTAAAAAGTGGCAAGTTCAGGTATTGAAATGGTAAAATTGTAAGTTGAGGTGCCAAAATAAAAAAAGCTAGCAAGTTCAGAGGGTTGGGTATGTATTAAGCCATTTATATTTTAAAAGCATTTTAATGATGAATCAAGATAAAAAGATATATGAAACATGTAAATGAGAAACTATGTACAATGATAATTTAATGAATTTATAATGGAGATTCATATCTTAATTCTCTTTAAATTTCAAATAAGGATGCTTGAATTTTAAATGAACTAATTAAATCCAACAAAGTGTGTAATTTTTAAGTTTAAAGATCCAATTGCAACATATAAAATGAGAAAGAATGAACATAAGACATGAAGTTAAATAAGTGACTTGAAGATTATGATACCCTTAACTTATATCAGAAATGATCACTTCAATCCATCATTTTAGTCATAAAAAATGGATTTTGTACTTCAAATGAATGGATCTCATTCAATAAGTTATTGCTCCTTTATATTCAAGTGACTAGTGTAACCTATGAGCATAAAGGAATGAAAGAAAGAGTGATGAACATGGTGAATATGAACAAGATATGGAAACAAATGATTAGTTTAAATATAATTTTATTAAAAACATCACACATACCAAACATATGTTAATGAGAAAGCATGAAATGAGAATGGTTAGTGATAAAGCGTAAAGATGCATAACTGTGAAAATAAGAACTTCGAAGTCAAATAATCAATATATAATAGTAATACATAATATGCATATATATGATATAAAATAGAATAAACAACAAATAAAGGTGTTTGAAATGTAAAAGACATGAAAAGTAAATGTCAAATGTTAGTAGGTATTAGTAAGAGTTAGTAAAGCTAGTAGCTTGAGAGATTTAGAGCTTGATAATAAGAGATATATAATGCAAGATGAAATACAATGTAAATGCATGATTCACATAACATTAAGTTCAAGGTTCACGCAAATGCATATAATGCATGATGCAATTCTAGGATACATATAATATAAATGTAATTTCTAAGCACACACAAGATGCTATTGATTTCTTCTTTGCACACAATGCATACACAACTAAAGAATCTAAAGAATAATACACACAAATGCAAGTGATATGTAAACCAGCACATGCTAATTCAATCATAAACATTAGAATGAAAATGAATGATGCAACCATAAAATAACAAAAGAATCATCATTAAATACAAGTAAGCACAAGGATTACATAAATAATATACGACATGTAATGCACATAAAAATATAAAAGCACACACAATGCACAAAACATGATTAAAATGTAACAAGTTTTATTTTATTAATGAAAAGTAATTATAATGCTTAAAATTGATTACTGACTTACTATAATGAAATGAAATGCATGAAAACAAAGTTAGAATAAAGAAATCAAAGGTTTGAAAGTGAAAATTGAGAAAAATTCAATCATCCTAAGGTATTTAGGGTTGATTTTCCAAAGTAAAATTACTCTACAGCCCTAAACCTATCCTTTGAGCCATTTTGGATAAAAGATCAAAATCAAAATATTTTTTATTTGAATGGCGAGAATTATAGCATGAATAGCCGATCCTACCATCTAGGAATGATCGATTTTAGGCCATGAGCAGTTGAGCTTGACAAGAACATCCATATAGCTGTTCATCCTAGAGCCCAAACCTTGCCTTTTTTTGCTTAAAAATCAATCAAAATAAGCCCTAACACCCTTAAATAAAGCTCATAAAAGATAAAAGAGGTATTTTATAAAAGTGTTTAGCCTTAAATGACACTAAAAATAGGATCTGAACTTATAAAAATAGGGGATTGAAGCAAGGTTCAGTGTAAATATATGGCTAAAAGGGAGTGTTTATGTTTGGTCATGGTAAGCTTGGTGCTTAAGTGGGGTGTAAAGTATTTAAAGGTATAATACTCGTCCTCATCAACACCTTCATTGAATAACCATGCCTTTCAACTATTTAGTTCAGGAATTGATGTGGCAGAGTATTGCTTCTAAACTAAAATCTATATCTCATTTGATACTATTACATTTTTAACTTTTAAAACAATTTCAGATAAACTTCTGATCCTGATTGTGCATTTAGAACTCGTATCATAATATATGAAATATAAATTTTAATACCACAACTATTTTTTATTCATTCGTTTAAATATTTGGACATCAGGACATAGCTAACGTACTGAAAGGAATCAAGCTATGCAACACACTAAAGCGGAAGGGTGTGCCAAAAAGGGTGAAATTCAAAAATTTTCACTTGCATAGTTCTTCATCAAATGAAGAATTCCAATCCCCAAGATCCAATTTGCAATTAACACAT
>CATIWO010167472.1:0-12900 GCA_949673435.1 Macaranga tanarius
CCTTTTGTTCTGCACGTGTGCCAAGTAGAGAGCTTGATTTGGGTGTAATTGGGGCTAAGGGTTGAGTGTTTATCTCCATTCTATTTTCTTGTATCTTTGGTTTGATTAGTGAATTTGTTCCTCCTTCACCCGTGGAGTAGGCTTACGCCGAACCACGTTAATTCCTGTGTGTTTTGTATTTTCTCTATTTTTGGTGTTGTGTTTGTTTATTATCTCAAATAATTTCTGATCCTCTCACGCTTCTGTAATCCCAAATTTCCTAACAATTCTTAACCTTTGGAGGGAGATGTAGCCTCCACAACTTATGCCACATTAAAGATGGAGGATTCCTGCTACCATCAACTCGTTCCCTTAAAACTCTATAAGCACTCTTAACAACATACCCACCACTTTTATCAAAATTCCAAACACAGACATCATCCACAGCTCAGAGATTTAATGGAATCCTTCGAATCAATTCCATATCCCGTTCATTGAAAAGATTGTTTATAACATCATTATCCCATTTAACCGCTCTCGGCTGCATCAAACAATTAACATAAGCACCCTCATTACCTGGAATATAAGGAAAAGTGACACAAGGATTAGTTTCATCTGGAAGCCAAGGCTCAGTCCATATATTAATACGAGGCCCCTAACCCGCCCTCCATTGCAGACCATCTTTAACCAAACTCTAAGAAGCAAGAATACTAGACCACACAAAGCTGGGATTATTCCTCCATTTGGCATTAACAAAATCTGACCTAGGATAATACCTTGCTTTATAAAGATGACTAACCAATGAGTGGGGAATTGCCACCCATTCTTACATAGCAAAGCCAAATTAAAATCATGCAACTTCCTAAAACCCAACCCTCTCATTACTTTCGGCAAGCATAATTTATCCCAGCTTTTCCAATAAATGCCTCTAGATTGACTCTGATTATTTTTCCACCAAAAGGAGTTTGCCATCCTTTCAAATTCAGAACAAAGCTATTTTAGCAATAAGTACATGCTCATAGCAAATATAGGGAGAGCTTGGGCAACTGTTTTTATTATGATTTCTTTCCCGGCTCTAGACAAGAATCTACCCTACTAATGGTGCAGCCTAGAGGCTAGCTTCTCTTTCAGAAATGAAAATACATGTCTCTTATTACGGCCAACACAAAATGGAAGACCTAGATAGTTTCCTGAACCAATATTAACCTCAACCCCAAGCACTCTGCAAACCTCATCCTTACAAGATTCAGTCGTGTTCTTGCTAAACTGAACAGACGACTTTCCAAAATTTACCATTTGGCCCGAAGCTTTTTCATACAAAGAGAGGCAATCTTTTATACTCTGGCTTTCCTTCCTACTTGCTTTAAAAAAATATGAGACTGTCATCTGCGAAAAAAAGATGGGAACTTAGGGGAGCTGCACCCGTAATTTTACAACCATGAATCAGACCACCTATCTCACACTTCTGCAACAAAGATGAAAGCCCCTCGGCATAAAGAAAAAATAGATAAGGCGATAAAGGACAACCTTGCCTAATTCCTCTCTGTAGAACAATAGAACCCAACTCATTACCATCATACAAAATAGAATATTGCACTGAGGTAAGGCACATCATAACCCATTCAATCCACCGTAAAGGAAACCTCATCCGACCCATCATATTTTTCATAAACTCCCACTCTATATTGTCGTAGGCCTTAGATATATCAACCTTTAAAGATGTATATCCCACCTTTCCCTGCCTCTTACAGCTCGAAAAATGGAAAATCTCTGAAGCAATCATAATATTATCCGCCATCAACCTTCCAGGCACAAAGGCACTTTAGGCTTTAGAAATAAGCTTCGGAAGCATACCTTTCATGCGATTAGCCAGCATTTTAATGATAGTTTTATAAATAACATTACACAATGAAATAGGCCTAAGATCATAAACAAATTCAGGATGCTTCTTTTTCAGAATGAGAACAATGGTCGTTTTGTTAAAAACCATAGGCAAGGAATTGGAATGAAGGATTTCCAAGTAAGCATTGGTTACATCTGCTCTAATTACTCCCCAAAAATTATGAAAGAATGCGGGATTTATCCTATTAAGTTCCGGAGACTCATCATGATCATGGAAAAAATGGCTGCCTTTACATCCTCAGAAGAGAAATTTGCACTTATGAACTCCTTACTCTAATCATCTAACTTAGCAACCACACAACCAAGTATTGCATCATCATCATAACCTTATGACCGAAATAGATCTTTAAAAAAATAAACTAACAAATTTGATAATCTAGACTCTCTAGACCTCTAAACTCCCTACGAATCTTTAAGATGGGTAAATAAATTCCTCTTCTTCCGCTTAGATGTTGATAGATGAAAATACCATGAATTATTGTCTCCAGCCTTAAGCCAAAAATTCTTTGCCTGTTGCCTTGAGTATATCTCTTATTGAGCAAGGATGGCATTATATCTAACCTTCACCTGCTCTAAAGCTCGCCGAGACTCAACATTATGACTAACTCTTAGAACTTTCAATTGATGTCAGCATTTAGCTAGGTGAACTTTAAACCAGTTTCGCAACTCACCACCCCAATCCAGCAAAGCATGCCCACACATCTCTAGTTTCTCCCGAAGAGCCAGACTATGAATTTCTGACCAACTATGAGCTACCATGTCAGAGCAATCCCTCTCCTAAAGCTAAGCATTTTCAAAATGAAATCTACTACTTCGAATAAAATTCACAACCTCATCAAAATCCAAAAGAATTTGAGAATAATCTGAAGTGGGCATATCCAAGTTATGTAACTTCACATGACTAAACAAGTTTATCCAATGCACAATGACAATAGCTCAGTCCAACCGTTCCTCAATACTAACCTTCAACCCCCAACATCTTTCCCATGGAAACGAGTAACCCGCCATACCCATATCAATAAGGTTACAATCATCTATAGCTTGTCGAAACCCCTCCATTAACCAGGCTAGATGATCATTACCACCCTTCTTCTCCTTTATATAAACAATATCATTAAAGTCACCAATGCAACACCAGGGGAGAGAGGATTTGGAACTGAGCTGACGAAGTAAATTCCGCGAAAGAGGACGATTCTATCTGTCTAGAGCACCGTAAAAACTAGTCAATAGCCATTCAACCAGACCTAAAATATTAACTACCACATCTATATGACTATTAGAGAAACTCAATAACCTAACAGAGTCCTTATCCTTCTAAAATGAAAATAGACCACATGTATGACCGATAGGTTCAATAGCAAACATCCCCTCTGTTGGACATTTGTATGAACATTAATCTAACTATCCTTGGTTTTGACTTTAACAAATAAATTTTGATCATCTAATACATTTGTTTAAGTGTGTATATTAGATAGGCAATGCTCATAAATATGGACAATGTGCATCAAGTGAACAAGCCATATTGCTTCATATTGCAAGCTCATTCAAGTCCTCAAAACACATTCAAATTAATTCCAATAAGTTTAGATGTACTTAAGGATTAAAAATTAAAGTTTTTGAAGTGTTTTTTATGCTTACGATCATTAGGAACCAAGTCTCGATCGTGAGCAACTTCGGACTTTTTAAAAGAATGAAGACATGAATTGAAGACAAGGCAACAAGCTTCCTCACGAGCCAAGGGAGGCTACTCACGATCGTGAGGAGCCATGGTTGGCTCATGAGCAAGCACCTGTAGGTGGCCAAAAATTGCTTAATGACAAGCTTCCTCATGAGTGCTCCTCACACTCATGAGGAGCCATTCTCGCTCATGAGGAAGCCGCTGAAGATTTAAATTTCACTCTAACGGATAGTTTTTTATGCTCACGATCATGAGGAAGTAATCCCGCTCGTGATGACACTACTGTCAGACGAAAAAGTCATCATTTAAAGCACAAATTAAGGGGATATATAGTGGACAATTTCTACCATCTCTAACAACTAGTTTTTGGCTTCCTCTATAAATAGAGATGTCAAACATATGTTAGAGTTTGGTAATTTTCAATTCTATATAATTCTATAACATCATTTTATGATCATTAAAATTCTTTGTATAATTTTTATTATCAAAAGAGTTGGGTTTGTGTGTAGAGATAGGTACTCTTTCTTCTACTATTTCTTTAGGGATTAAAGAAGTGGGTAGTGAAGTACTATCTCTTGTTGGTTTGTGTTGAGCCATTTCAAAAGCACATTGATTGTGAAGGTTTTGGAGTGAGTCTTGAAAACTCTTGTAAGTGGTTTTTTGTTAAGCCAAGAAAAACACTCTTGTTATTTGGTTTGAGTCATGGTTTTAAATAACGGCCGTTACGCAACGTAACGGCCGTTGTTTAACGATTTTTAAGGGTTCCGTGATCGTTATTTCCGTTATATAACCGCTATATTAATTTTGTAGGTGTAATGGCCGTTACGTAATGGTCGCGGCCGTTATTTAACGATCGCAGCAAAAAAAATTATAAGTTAAGAAAAAAAATCTCACATTCTCACTTAAATCATAATTTAAATATTTTATTAGTAGTTTTCAAATTTCAATTGCATATAGTATATTTAATTTTGACAATCCAAACACTCTACGGGCAGAACATGAAAAAAAATTAAATAACTCATTCCACCACTTAATGTAACAGCCCTAGACCACCCGCATGTGATATTGTCCGCTTTGCCCAGGCCCAGCCAGCAGCGCATGGTTTTAAAACGCGTCACAAGGGGAAGGTATCCACCCCCTTATAAGGAAGGCTTCGTTCTCCTTCCCAACCTATATGGGATGTTACATCCGACCCCTATAGGGTTCCAGCGACCCCGCTGGCACATCGATTCGGGCCCCTAGGCTCTGATACCATTTGTAACAGCCCCAGACCACCCTCATGTGATATTGTCTGCTTTGCCCAGGCCTAGCCTACAGCGCACGGTTTTAAAACGCGTCACAAGAGGAAGGTATCCACCCCTTTATAAGGAAGGCTTCGTTCTTCTTCCCAACCGATGTGGGATGTTACACTTAAAGTGGCAGAATGAGTTTTAAATTTTAGAAAATAAATATTTTTTTGTTAAAGGGCATGCAAAAGTTACTATTTTACTTAAAGGGCGTGCAAAACTCATTCCACCACTTAAAGGGCAAGCAAAAGTTAATATTTTACTATTTATCAAGTTATTATTCCGATATCCGTTTACAAAACGGCTTGCGGAAAAAAATTTCATGTAATTTTTCTTTCCTCGTGGTATATTTTATTTTTTAAAATACCACAATTTTTTGACATTACGTGAATAGTGACATACAAAAATTATTATTTTACTATTCATCAAATTACTGTTCCGACGTCCGTTTACAAAATGGCTTGGGCCAAAAAATTTCACGTAATTTTCTCGTTCTCGTGATATATTTTATTTTTTAAAATACCATAATTTTTTTGACATTAAGTGAATAGTGACATGCAAAAATTACTATTTTACTATTTATCAAATTAATGTTCCGATATCCGTTTACAAAACGACTTGCGACAAAAAAATTCACGTAATTTTCTCTTTCTCGTGGTATATTTTATTTTCTAAAATACCATAATTTTTTGACATTACGTGAATAGTGACATGAAAAAATTGTTATTTTACATATTTATTAAAAAAAAACCAATTAAGTAAAATTGTTACTATTACTAAATATGTAAATAGAAAGATTTGTTTAAAAAAAATCTAAATAGAAAGATGATGGGTCCACTTTTAATGGGTGCTTCTAGGAAGTTTCACCATTGCATTATATTAAATGACATGTCTCCATTTGTTGCTTCTCCTCTTCTGCATACGTACAATAGTTCAATTCAACCAAAGTCAGAAACCAATTGATGAATTAAATTATTTGCCAAAATCCAAGCAAATGTCCAAGTCCCAAGTAGGCCGTATTTTTATTCCTACCTATAATGCAAAGCAAATGTCCAAAATCCAAATGAATAATTCACAATACTATTTAGCATGAGATATTGTGAATTGTGATTGCCCAAACAAAGTCCCAAATGGCCAAATGTCATTGTATATATATATATTATGCGTGAAGAGCTTTTCCTTCCTACCTCTATTAATATTACTCTTTCTCCATTAAATAAAAAAAAATTTTTAGCATAAATTTATGAAGTAAGATAAAAAAAAATTGAGGACAAGATCACAAGAAAAATGAGAAGGTTTTTACAGTTGACGTTTTCAAGTAAGTTTGTATTTTAATTTAATTTTTTAGTTTTAATAATGTAGTTTATGTGATGAATTATGTCATAAAATAAAATTTATTGATGGTAATGATGTAAATGTAATTTACTTTTTTAATGAAGATATATTTCTAATGTAATTAAAAACATATATTTGCATTGATATTTGACCATACCCAATGTGCTTGTTATATATATTGATGCCACATATCACTTGTTGACTAAGTATATATATTTCTTTTAACAGTTATATTTATAACATATTTGTATATTTAAATTTCAAATTTCTCTTAAAAATTCACTAAATTTAATATACTTTACAAATTTTTCAAAAAAATTTGCGACTCACTAGACCGTTACCGTTACAGTCCCATTGTCGTTACACGCGGCCGCGACCACGATCACGGCCGTTACCGTTATTTAAAACCATAGTTTGAGTTGAGCCATAAAAACTCATCTTATTGTAACACAATCTAACAATAAGATTGGTGTTGGTGTTAAAAATCCTAACTTGGAAGAAGTTGGGTGGAGATGCAGGATTGTTAATAATCCGAACTTCTTAAATCACTTGTGTTGTGGCTTGTTTTGTTGGCATACTTTGTGTTTATTTTTGGTGTATTTTCTGTTTCTAAACAAATTCGCATTTTGTTTTACACCTATTTTCTTTCAAATCTCAAATATATTTTTTTCACCCTATTCACCCCCCCTCTAGGGCTTTTCACCCTCAAATCCCAGCAAGGCCCGGACCTTTTCCACTTTGGCCCAATTAATCATTGTTTCAATTAAAACCACCAGTTTAGGCTTTTTGAGCTGGACCAGCTCCTTCAATTGGGCTTGGTTGTGGGGAGCCCAACCCACGACAATTCCAACTTATGGTCGTCATTGGGCTTAGTGGGCCTGGAACCCAGAGCCTACATTTGAAATACATCTTGGATCAGAAAATATTTTAGAGAGTCCAAGATTACTCTCTTCAACCAGCCCAATAGCAACATCACCATCTATCATCCTTCTTCTTTTTAAATCCATAATAGCAAGGCCCTCATGTAAAAGATCTTCAACAGATATAAGTGATGCATCATCCATTACCATACTGGCCATAGATTTACCTCCCATGTCTATGCTGTCATTAATGCCATCATACCCATATTTCCCACCAGAATCCCCTCTCACTTCCATGACTGGGTTCTTACCGTTCTTCCGCTCTGAGTCATTCATCCAATAACTCGACTCAGTTTCATTGCCTGATCATAACAGACTATCTAATCTGAGCCATTTCTCACCTGAATTGGCTTATTTTTTGTAAGAAGAAGCCCTCATCCATGCTCCAAATGGCAGTTCTTCTTTAGGGATGGGATTATCAAAAAACTTAGTGCATAATTTATCAGTGTGGCCGATAGTCCCACAGTAGAAACAGAAGGTAGGCAAATATTCATATTGAAATTTTACCCACGACCAATCACCCCCAAGACGCTTAATTTTCATCTTACTTTTTTAGAGGTTTATGTATGTCTAACTCCACTCTGATACATATATACCTCCTCCTTAAACCTCCAAAATTATTCTGATCACTAGTAATGTATATTCCAATGAAATCCCCAATATTACGTCCCACTTTCTCTGACATAAAACCTGCTGGAAGATCATGCACTTGAATCCACATAACTTTCGATGATGGTACACAATCACCAGATTGTTCACCATCAACCACTGTAACACCCGCCCTCTAGTATACGTATTTCTGATGTATACTTTGCAGGTTATACATAATAGAGTAGTGGGCTTAATATAAGTATGGGAGTGTGTATTAATTGTAGAGAGGCACCCAATTGTAAGAAAAATTAGGATTACATTGTCACAATAGAAAGTTGTGGGTTAATAGGTAATAATCCTATTTCATTAAGGAGGAGGATATATATTATGGTGATATTTGTTGATAATTATCTAAAGGTTTATTATTATTATTATTTATTATTAATATATATTATAATTATACATTAATGGAGAAAGGGACTTTAAGGGGCAAATGGTAGCTTTTGATTGGTGGGCATATATGTGAGTATACATGTATGTGTTTGGTTGTATAGAGATTGTAGAGAAATTAAGAAGAGAAGAGAGTGATTTCTTGAGAGATTTTTAGGGAGATTTTCATCTTGTTAAAGTTATCTAATAAGAAGTTTGAGAAGCTTTAAGAGGTCTGAAATCAATTAGAAGCATCTATTGGTAAGCTTTATTAGTATTTGTGTTAATTGAAGTTGAGTTTTAATTTATTACAAATTCATATTCTGATTCTCAGTTTTTTAGTACTAGTGTTTTGCCATAACTTTGACTATAGAGCTCTGATTTAAGCATAGTTAGAGGTTATAAAAACTTCAAAGAGTCCTTTAAAATATTTATGTTTGTGCTTAAACTGAATTTGCTGTTAAAAGGCTCGAATAAGACCAGACATTTTATTGGTCATGTTGATGTCCTGTTCTACTCGAATGGATTCAAAAATCCATAATTAATTCTATACATATGCTAATTCTGTGATTTCAGTTGGAAATGAAATTAGACTCATATATGTAGAGTTTATATAAATTTGGTGATTATAGGATGTGTCTATGATTTTTAAGAGCAACATAAACTTCATGCATTAAACATTCCAGCAGTAGTATATAAGTTAGTTTGTGAATTTTCTTATGTGTTGGTTATATGGTAATATATAAAGTTTTAGAATTCCAAATAGAGCAAGTTTTGATGCTCTGGAAACTTTAAGGAGTTCCCTACAACTTTTATGTTTTAATACTGAGTTGAATATGCCTCTAAAAAGGTCTAATAGAGCTCGACATTTTGTGGCTCACTCTGATTACCTGTGTGACCCGATTTTATTTAAAAATTCATAAATTATTCTACACTTATCCAATTTGGGTAATTTCAATTGAAATTGATAATAGACTCATAACCCTAGCTTTAGTAGAAATTTAATGGTCATTGGACTTGTGTGTACATCTTTAGGCTATATTGAACTTTAAGCATTTAGATGCATCTAGTGACTTTGAGTGCAAGTGTTATATTAGATATGTGAGATTGATATATAATTATGTGTAGGAGTTGAAAGGGATAGAGGAGACCCTACTCAATAGGAGAAGTTTTTCTTCTTGAAGGAGTTGAAAGTTTGTGGTAAGTGATTATTAATATATGCATATACATATATTGATTCTTATATAATTATTATTGTTTGATTATGTTTGGTTTGTATAAGCCAATTGATGTGGCAAGAAGTGAGATATGTTAATATTGAGACTTGTGATAGAATGTGTGGTGAATTTGTGAATGGCTATTGAAATGTGAATGATGCCTACATATGTGGATTGTGCTACCCATTTGATGTGGCATGGTGGATTGAAATGTGTTGTTGTGAGAATAGTAACTTATGATTGGAAATGATGTAAAATGAAATATGGTTGTGAAATGTAAATGATGTATATATATATGTGTGTGTGTGTGTGTGTGTGTGTGTGTGTGTGTGTGTGTGTGTGTGTGTGTGTGTGTGTGTGTGTGTGTGTGTATGTGTGTGTGTGTGGATATTAAATGAAATGTGAGGAATGTGAGATATATGTGTGATAGTGGAGACTGAGTTGGGCAGAGAGCCTTCACTGATTGTGAGATCTGAGACTGAGATGGGTAGAGAGTCTCAGAAGTAGCCACATGTGATATACAGAAATTGTGAGAAATGAAAAAGCTGAGCTGGGCAGATAACTACCCAAAATAAATGTGTGAATGTGAGATCTGAGACTGAACAGAGAGTCTCAGAAAGTGGCCACTTGTGTGAAAAAAGTGAAATTGTGAGGATAAAGCCTAAGTTGGCTATGTGTGAGAAAAATATGCGACAATGATTCCGGCCGGATAACTAATGTGCATGATCATGTATTGTTGCATTGTGTTTACCTCTATATATATTGAATGTGGATTTAATGTGAGATGTAAATGTGAGAATTATGATTATGGATTATTTGGATTGGTATGATTTAGTGTATATGTGGCACCAACAATAGAGTGTTGGTGTTTGGATATCTTTTTGTGGTGTTTTGAATGTTGCACAGGTGTTTAGACACGGTTATGTGGTTTCAATACACGGTTGTGCTTATGCAGGGATTTGGATTCAAGACTTCAGGCACAACCGTATGCATTCCATGAGAAAAATACGGGATTTAGGCACTCCTGTGCGCCCTTTTTGCACAGCCCTGCGGATTTAGAGAGAAAAATTTCAGTTTCAGGTACGACCGTTTGACATTGTGGCACAACTATATGTGCTCAGTGGAAAAATGCAAGCCTCAAGCACGGCTGTGTGAAATTTCTGCACGGCCGTATAAGCTTAGTGTGCCGAGTTTAAAGCTCAGGCACGGCCGTGCGCAACCTGTTTGCAGAAAATTTCTTTTGGTTTGTTGTGTATCAAATTCTTAATCTTTCCTTTCTTAGTTCTTGAGAAGTATTACATGTAGTATTATATTAATAATTGCTTATTGAATTACAAGCCCATTCTTTTGCAAATTATATTTTTCAGGACTATTAGAATAAGCTAGAAGCTTGCATTGGAGTCTTAGGTGGACCGAACCGAGTTTGGTGCAACCGTTCTTCATCCTACATATCACTTTGGCATGTTGTATTGACATTGTGTGTATAAGATAGTCTTATATAAACTATTGTGTGAAATGATGGATTATATATGCACATATGAGTATTTGTTTATATATCAAAGGGTTTACGAAAAAATTTCTTATGCCACGTGTTGGTGTATTATTGTGGACACGTGTATATGGTGCTTTATGAGTGCTACACAGCCGATGAATAAGTAAATAGTGCTGATTGAACTTCCATGGACCATCGTTAATAACCCTTTGAATGTCCAACTCATGAAAAAACTGAAACAGGTAAGAATTCCCAACCAACTCCTTACTATGAACCCCTTTAACTGGTTTCCATAACGATGCCATCATATTTTCGCATGGAATTGAAGTGTGTTGATCCCTCAGTTAAGAAACGTCCTACTAGGCAGAATCGTGAATCAAAGTCAGACTGCACCGCATCCTCATCAACCACCAATCCCCCCTCTTCATCATCCGCTATTAATAACCTTGCATAAGTCTCAGTAAGGGCCTGATTAACCCGACTTGACGATCCCATTTTCAGAAGTGATAAAAAGCCAGGCTAACCAACTGAACCAATTAAAAGAAAATGACAATGTAAATTTGAAAAAAGAAACCAAGCAACAGGAAAAAGAACAAAGAACAGGAAAGAACAAGACGATGATTAGGCTATAATCCAAATACGGTTCTCATATTAATAATAGGTAGATTTCATAGTTCTGAGGAAAACACTTGCCAAAAGACAAGACACACCCACTTGTCAGAGGACAAGACCTAACTCCAAAAACGTAATTAACTTAAAAAAAACTCCAGCCATCATATTGTTGTCCATAACTTTTGTTGAATAGACCCTCTTTTATTATGTTAAAAAAGAACATACAAAAAAAATATTAAGGAGGGTACTCAATCTCAAAAATAAGACTTACTAAGCCCTAATTTGATACAACATTATATATAATCCAAGTCGATAACTAATAGAAGAAAAAATAGACTTCTTAATTAAAAATGTCCATCATGTGTTACACAACTGTAATTCGGTCCGTGTGCCACCTCTTATTCGAAACATCAAGACTGTCTTCCTACCTGTGTTCTTCTCAGAAAAAGAAATTACCTTCAAACATGGGTTGAGACATGGACATGTCTCAAGCTATATTCCTCTCGGGATCAAAATACACATCTCAATATAGTCAGTTTTACAGTCTACTGCATAATACACAACTATGTAACCTTGAAATAATTATCATATTCAATCAAATGACACACTGCGAAGTCTGACAAATCTCCAATCAAATTTATGTCACAAACTTAATAAATATATATTGTGCTAATAATAATGGGTTTAAGTTAATATAATTTTATTAATTATATTAACAATTTTTTTAAATAATTCTATATTAACATGCTATCTATTATTTTCATTTACCAAATAAGATTAATAATTTAATATTGTACATGTAACTATTTCTCTTTTAACAGTTAACTGTTACACTTTATTTTTTTTTTTTACCCCAATCTAATTGCACCTTAATTATAAAAAATAATAAATGAATTTGCAAGGTATGGCTTCTTCTCATCATAGTCCGAAGCTACATTTCCAAATTTATTTTTAGAATATTAGTTTATTTATTTATTTTTGGGTTGGTTGAATTCTAACTAATCTAATTTAACCTTAGCAGAATCACAAAAAATTTTCTCAAAATCTAATTTAATGTAATTATATATATCACAACTCAAATTCGAAATGTCATTTAAGTAATCAGAACATTCTATTAATTGATTTTAAGGGTCATTAGTCAGGATATTTATTTATTAAAAATAAATTTATTAAAAATCCATATATAATTGTCAAGTGGAACGCCGAATGGATTTTTTTGGCCGCCCTGCCTCACTGCTTCTGCAAACCGTTACAATTATTGATGTTTTAGGCTTTTAGCTATACTAACTTTCGGTAATCAAGGAAAAATAAAATTAAAAGAAAAATTATATGTACTTGTTGTTCTATAAGTATAAAAGAAAAAGAATAATAAAGATCCCAAAAAACATAATAATTTATTTAGTTCTTGATAGATATATCTAAATACACAAGAGAGTGAAATAAGATTAATGAAAAAAAG
>CATIWO010167486.1:0-15352 GCA_949673435.1 Macaranga tanarius
AGAGTCTTCTTCATCTTCTTCTTCTAAGGGTTCTTGATATCAATCAAACACAAGTGTTGTGTTCTTTCTTCTAAATCCATCATCCATAGAAGGTTTTTACAAGTCCTATATGTCCTTGTTTGGTGGAGTTTGATACAAGCGCTTGGGTCAATATAAAGAAGGGCTTGTGGATTGAACAACATCTCACTTGGAGGATCTTCCATTGCCAACCGTGTGTTTCAAGCTAGAGGCTTCACAATTGGGGAGCTCAAGCTTGTAGATCATTATCAACCAAAGTGTTTCGAGCGTGCTACCAACTAAGGAGTATATAAGTGTTACAATATCTCTTAGTTATTAGGTTTTCTTCTTGAAAGCATGATTTGGTTGATGTGTTGACATGCCATGTTGTTCATAATCATGTTTAGCTATGTAAGAGTGCATGTGATATGATCTATGGGCTTGGAAGTGTTTTGTGTTTGATGCAAATGTTTCATGCCATGAAAATTTTTAAATTCCGCATTTTCATTGTTCTCTACACATACTTTCCTACATCTTAAAATAGGAAGTATGGCTGGAATTCCTATTTAAGATATAATTAAATTAGTTTCCTATTTTTGTGTTTAGGGTTTATTAGTTTTCCTTATTCATTAAGGAAAACCTTATAAAGGCTATAAATATGCCTTGGCCGAAGTTTTAGAATTCAGAATTGAAGTTTTAATCCTAAAATTTGTTTTGCTTTATTCTTTGTGTTCTTACGTAGAATACATGCTTTAAAGAATATTTAAGTAGATTGATTATCTTCTTGTGGAGTGTTTCAAAATTGGAATTTAGAAGCAAGTTTTCTTTATTTTAATTCTTTGATCAATTTATCTAAGCAATCTGATTTCTAACCTTACTTAGGGGTTGTTACGTAATTGAGTTTTGGGGTTTTCATGTTAATGCTTTGGGGGTTCGAATATATAAAAGGGTTCTCAAGCTTATTCACGGAGGTTCCATATTAGCTATCTAAGTTATTCTTGATGAATAAGTACCTGGCCAGGTCAAAGTCGACGTACAAGAATGGCCCTAGGGCACATCAACACTAACAATCTCCTACTTGCACTAGCGTCATTCACTATGATATCTAAAACCCATCTTCTCAAGATGATGGTCTAACTACAGCTTAGTGAGTGCCTTAGTTAGTGGATCAGCAACATTATCGGCTAAAACTACCTTTTGCACATGTACATTACCCTTTCCAATATGTTCTCCGATAACATTATAGTTCCTTTCTATGTGTTTAGATTTCTGGTGAGACCTCAGCTCGTTTGCCAAAGCGATGGCTCCATTATTATTGTAGAAGAGAGGGACTATTGGAAGGAATAACTCTTAGTTTGGAGATGAACTTCTGAATCCAAACAACTTCTTTAGCAACATCCGATGTGGATATGTACTCAGCCTATATAGTGGAATCAGCAGTGATACTTTGCTTGGAACTCTTCCAGCTCACTGCACCTCTATTACAGGTGAAGAAAAACCCAGAGATAGACTTTCTATCATCTACATCTAACTGAAAGTAAGAATCTATGAAACTTGTAGGCTGTAAGTCACCTCCTCCATAAGTCATGACTAAATCCATAGTCCTTCTCAAGTACTTAAGAATAGCCTTAACTGCCACCCAATGCTCCAAGCTTGGGTTAGATTGAACCCTGCTAGTCACACTAATAGAATAGGCAATGTCCAGCCTAGTATACAATATAGCATACATTAGGCTTCCTACAGCTGAAGAATAAGGAACCTTAGCCATATCTACTATGCCCTCATGTGTCTTGGGCAATATCTCCTTGGATAGGTGGATACTGTGCCTAAATAGTAATAATCCCCTCTTGGATTCAAGCATATTGAACCTCTTCAACACCTTCTAAGTAAAGACTTTGAGATAAACCTATCATTCTCTTTGATCTATCTCTATAGACTCGAATCCCAAGAATATAGGTAGCCTCTCCTAAGTCTTTCATCAAGAAGGTCCTAGACAACCATACTTTCACAAAGGTCATCATACTGATATCATTACCAATGAGAAGAATATCATTGACATACAAGAGTAGGAAAGTGAGTTGGCTCCCACTAACCTTCTTGTAAACGCATGACTCATCCTCATTCTTAATGAAACCATAAGAATGGATAGCCTCATCAAAACAATGATTCTAACTCCTTGAAGCTTGCTTTAGACCATAAATTGATATATTAAGCTTATACACTTTTGAGCTTTCATCAGATTCAAAACCCTTAGGTTGTTACATGAAAATGTCTTCCTCAATATAACCGTTAAGGAAGGTGGTCTTAACATCCATTTACCAAACCTCATAATCATAGTGTGCGGCAATAGCAAGAAGGATCCGAATAGATTTAAGCATGGCTACTGGCGAGAAGGTCTCCTCATAGTGAACCCCTTGCCTTTGGCGAAACCCTTTCGCTACAAGCCTAGCTTTATAGGTCTCTACCTTCCCATATGCACCAATCTTTCTCTTGAAGATCCATTTACACCCAATAGGTACAATACCCTTAGGAGGATCAACAAGTGTCCAGACTTGGTTTGCATACATAGAATCCATTTCAGTTCTTATTGCCTCAAGCTATCTTGAAAAATCTTTATCGTATAAAAGCTTCTTCATAAAGCATCTAACTTGTCCGATTTCAGCTTTTTGACAAAAGCCAAGCACCCCCAAATCTTAACATGTTTAAGACTTGGCGCCTTACCATGCCATATCTCATATAGTGTGGTAGAAATGGACTTGGATGGAACATAATTAAGGATATAGGAGGCTGTTTGGAGTACAAAACCCCAAAGTGATATGGGAAGATCGGTGTAGCTCATCATTGAATATACCATATCCAATAAAGTATGATTTTACCTCTTGGATACACCATTCAATTGTGGTGTTCCAGGCAGTGTGAGTTATGATACAATGCCATATTCCTTGAGGAACTCAATGAACTCGATACTCAAGTACTCACCTCCTCGATCCAATCTTAGAGTTTTAATACTTTTCCCAGTTTTGTTCTCTACTTGGGCCTTAAACTCTTTGAACTTTTCAAAAGATTCACTTTTGTTCTTTATAAGAAACAAATGCCCATAGCTTGATAGATCATCTATAAAGGTAATAAAGTAGTAGAAACCACCTCTAGCCATTTCACTAAATGGTCCACATACATCATAATGTATGATCTACAAAATATCATTGACTCTTGCCATTTGTCAAATAAATGGTGATCTAGTCATTTTGACTTGAAGATAAGCCTCATAAGTCAAATCGGATGTGAATTTAAGATTGCTCAAGATTCCCATCTTTTCCAACTTCATGATCCTATCTTATGCAATATGACATAATCTCAAAAGCCATAGATATTTGGAGTTAGAGGCATTCTCAATTAGCATTGTATTCACATCACTCATATTAGTTTGAGGCATATTATTATTGGACATATTATCAACATAATATAAACCATGTATTAAATAACCTATGCCAATCAATTCATTTCCAAAATGAATCTTACATACATCTCTACTAAAATGGAATTTATAACCCCTACTAGTTAAACTAGAGATAGAGATAATATTCTTATAGGCATTAGGTATATATAATACATCTTCCAATAACAAAATATGATCATACAAATCAATCGAAGTGGATCCTATAGCCTTGGCCGTAACACTTGCTCCATTCCCAAGTCTTAAGGTCACTTCATTGGGCCTCAACCGTCACTTATTTTCTAGATCCCGTAAGGATGAACAAATGTGAGAACTTCAACCGGTATCAAATACCCATGCGTTAGATGAGCTCTTAGAACATTTAGAAGCATATAAATTAGAGAAAGTCTCACATTATCCTTGTTTACCCTTACCTTTTCCCTTTTTCTTGAGAGACTCAAGGTATTTAAAATAATTTCTCTTCCAATGTCCTTCACCTTGGCAGTGGAAGCACTTTCCTTTGCCTTGCTCTTCCCTCACAATGGCTTTGCACGTATTCTTGGCTATTCCTCCCATGGGCTTGACAACACTTGTCTTGCCTTTCTTTTTTCTTATTGTCTTTCTTCTTAGTCCCATTAGAAGTGGCAATAAGTGCAACCTCCTTCCCTTTGCTCCCTGGAATGGCCTTTTAGGCCATCACAAGCATGTTCATTAGGTCCGCAAGAGTGCACTTAATCTTGTTCATACGAAAGTTGGTGATGGTTTGCCTGAAAGATTTAGGATGGGATTGAAGGATCATATCCACTTGGAGGTGGAAGTCTATTATGAAATCTAGACTCTCTAGCTCCTCTATTAAATTTATCATGGAGTTCACATAGGCTCCCACTTCATCTCCTTCCTTCATCTTTGCACAGAACAACCGCTTTGATATCTCACATCTAGCAGTCCTACTATGCTTACCAAATAATTCTTATAGGTGTAGTAGAATTTCCCTTGTACTTGTGTACTTCATATGTTGTTGATGGATCTCGATGCTCATGGAAGCCCACTTTATACAACGTGCTTACATATCATCATCCTTTCATTTTTCAAGAGTGTTGTGCTCCTCTTCTGAAGCATTTTTGAGAAAGGGTCTAGAGAGGTTCTGTTCTAATACATATAGTATTTTCTTGGAAGCTAAAATAACTATTAGATTCTTTAGCCAATCAATACAATTTGGGCCTTTGAGCATATTATTGTTGAGTATGATGGAAAGTGGGTATGATGGTCTCATCTTATCAATTTCTGATAAAAAGTAACGAGATTGATTAGTTGCATGTCATTGTAATCACCATTAGATTTGGTCTTTAATTATAATGGCCTCCCACTAACTTGGAAAATCCTACACTTCCAAGTAGGAAATGGAAATCCCTTATTGAATGGATTTTTATTGTGTAATGGAGTTCTTAATGGGCCACTAATATTCCTCAAGTACACATTGCCGTTCTTGGAATAATAGTTCTCATTAAGTGGACAACTCTTATCCATCACATCTTATGTGAGGTTTCATTAATCTGACTCCTAATGTTACGGGCCTCAGGTACACCTAATTGCCATTCTTGGCCTTTGGCATTAGTTAGGTCCATACTGTTGGATCAGTGAAATGTATGGATTTGAACACTATAAGCCTCAGGTACTCCTATTGTTAGTGTAGATGTGCCCTACGACCATTATTGTATATAGACATTGTATAATTATCCCTATGGCAATGAAAACATATTCATTTAAATTAAAGTGTTTGTTTATTTGAGTATTTACCCTTAGTATAATATTAGATAAGTTTATTATCAAGAGTTGATAATATAAGTGATAAACTTATTTAGTACATATACTATAAATGTTCATAGTCATTGGATTAATATTTGGATAGTATTAATCTCTAGATTATCACCTCTGTTTATTTTCCTTGATTGGTATGTGATATCCATAGTGGGAGGTAGTGAGTCTCATACTACTTGATATAAGATATCAGAATAGACATGTGGATACTTATGTGATAGGTGGATCGAACATGACATTAGATTTGTGATCGTGAGGATATTCACTTATAGTCAACGATCACAATCTAGGTCATGATGGTGCATATAGTCTTTTAACCTGAGGCAACACGGTCATCCACATTTAAGTGACTAGGGTTTGTTACCTCTTATATACTTGTGTTATTCTCACATGAGTATATGGCGTGTGGTGGCTCTAGTCGGTTAAATATAGGGATGAGTGTTCGACCAAGATGGAATTCATTGCCTGGAGTGAACCGGGATAAAATCCTATGCTATCTAAGTTTGTTCTTGATGAATAAGTTCCTGACCAGGATAAACATGACAGTATGAAAGAGTTTCAGTACTAGAAAGGTGTTTATAGTATTCGTTATGTTTTATCAAGAATAGAACTTGAGATGAGGGCATATGATAAAGCTATTAGAGTTTGACTGAACCTTGACTCTAGGCTCTATCGGGATCTTCTAATGAAGGGATTTTAAGTGCACGGTAATTATGACT
The DNA here is from genome assembly GCA_949673435.1 of Macaranga tanarius. Taxonomy (NCBI): domain Eukaryota; kingdom Viridiplantae; phylum Streptophyta; class Magnoliopsida; order Malpighiales; family Euphorbiaceae; genus Macaranga; species Macaranga tanarius. The sequence goes on from CATIWO010167486.1 coordinate 5,968, forward strand.
AAAGGGTTCGTATGAATCAATACATGCATTCATTTCTAAATAGGTAGTTATGATATCGATGCTAGGGGTCACTCATAACTTATGAGAAATAAATGTGTATAATTGGGATTTTCACATTTAGACTTGAAAGGTGTTACAAATAATATCAAGTGTTGATTTTATCTTCTCATTGACAATTAGACATGAACCTAGTAAGAGACACCAAAATAGAAACTACATTTACAAAACACAAACCCAAAAGTATTCTTACAAAAGATTAAGTTAGTGCAAGATTTGTGAGAGTCAATTGAGAGGAGACTTGCAACTAATCAAATCAAAGCAAGAAAGTGATTTGGTAAAGCTTTGGTGTTTCAAGCTATAGGCTTAACATTTGGGAGGCTAGAGTATTTGATTCTAGATTTGAACCTACTACATCAAAGCTTGTAGATAACTATTGTGGTCTACATCAAACTTAGGAGTTGGTAAGTTTTATTAAACTTAGAATTCCTAGGTTGTTGCTTATACATGTTTGTATGCCATTTAGCTATATGTAAAGATGCAAAATGGATCTATGGGAAGGGAATTCTTCATGTGATGAAGGGTTATGTAAGTGAAATTTTTGAAATTTCACCCTACTTAGACTTATGCTCACCATGCATGTTCTTAGTGTCTAAGTTGCATAACTGATTCTTTCAATTGGTATCAGAGCTTCTTTTTGTACTTTACACATGCTATATTTATTGATAATTGTAAGTGTTGTGATTATGATTAATGTTAGTTGTAAGTGTTGTAGCTAAAGGTATGTAAAAATGGCTTAAAATGATAGCCAAGGCTACTCACGATCATGAGGACCACTTGAAGGCCATGAACATATGTTTTTTTATGACATTTCATGCTTGTTTGCATGGAACTTTAATCCTAACATGCAATAGTTGCATCTTACATTATTTTTTGCTTGTTATACATGCATGGAATGATCATGGACTTAAAATACATCCTTGATTTTATTATAATAATTAAATTTATTATTTGATATGTAATTAAATGTTAATTACATATAATTAGGATGTAATATTCACCTTAGTATGCCAAGGATTCATTGTAAATCATAGGAATTATGACATGGAACTTGAAGTGTTAAAGTTGCAAATCCATGGAGATGGTGACAAGGCCCAAGGAGACAAGGCCCATAATATATTCTAAGAGTTAGAATATGCTTAAGGAAAAATCCATGATCACTCCTTATTTGTGCATCCATTTTTGCATGTTCTATGTATATATGTAATATGTATGTTGTAACATGCTATATGTATATGTGATATATGTATGTAATTGGATGCCATGCAATATATGTATGTGATATATATATGTAATTGACTAATGTGCAAAGTGAGACCTCAATTAAGGACCCAAAATCTTCCAAACTAAATTTAGGTCTAGGTTCTCCATTGGAGCAATAACTTGCATGGTTTTAGGATCATGTGCATCAGCTATGGCTACGTAGGGGTATACATAAGGCCAAAAAAATTCATGTAGTGTTATTGTTAAGCATGAGATGTTGTGGGTGTATGGATACACTATAGGCCAAGAATGGCAAATAGAAGTACCTAAGGTTTATAGTGTTTAAATCCATACATTTCACTGATCCAATAGTGTGGACCTAACTAATGCCAAAGGCCAAGAACAACAATGTGTACCTGAGGCTTATAACATTAGGAGCCGGATTGATGGAATCTCACATGAGATGTGATGGCAAAAGTTGCCACTTAATGAGAACTAATATTCCAAGAATGACAATGTGTACCTGAGGGATATTAGTGACTCATTAAGAACTCCATCACCTACTAGAAATCCATCTAACAAGGGATTTTCATTTCCTACTTTGGAAGTGTAGGAATCGCCAAGTTAGTGGGAGGCCATTATGATTAAAGACCAAATCTAATGGTAAAATAACAATGTCATATAACTAATTAATCTTATTACCTTTGTAGAAAATTTGATAATATGAGATCTTCAAACCCACTTTCAATCATACTCGAACAATATAGGCTTACGGGCCCTAATTTTATTGATTGGCTAAGGAACCTAAAAGTTGTTTTAGCTTCTGAAAAGATACTTTATGTATTAGAACAAATTCCACCTGAACCATTTTCTAAAAATGCTTTTTAAGAAGAGCGTGACACTTTAGAAAAATGGAAAGAACATGATTTGTAAGCACATTGCATAATGTGGACTTCTATGAATACCAAAATTCATCAGCAACATGAGAAGTACACAAGTGCAAAAGAGATATTACTTCACCTTCAAGAGTTATTTGGTGAACATAGTAGGACCGCTAGATATGAGATATAAAAGTGGCTCTTTCGTGCTAAGATGAAGGAGGGTAAGCATGTGGGAGCCCATGTAAACTCTATGATTAGAGCAATAGAGGAACTAGAAAGTCTAGATTTCTCTATGGACTTCCATCTCCAATTGGATTTTATCCTTCAATCCCTTCCTGAATCTTTTAGGTAAACCATTACAAATTTCCATATGAACAAAATAGAGTGTACCCTTACGGAGCTTATGAATATGCTTGTGATGGCCCAAAAGGCTATCCAATGCAATAAGGAAAAGGAAGTTGCACTTATTGCCTCTTCTAGTAGGACTAAGAAGAATGGAAATAAAAAAAGGAAAGGCAATACAAGTGTTGTCAAGCCCACGGGTGGCATAGCTAAGAACAAAGGCAAGGCAATAGTGAGGGAAGACCAAAGAAAAGGAAAGTGTTTCTATTGCCAAGGTGAAGGACATTAGAAGAGAAATTGTCCTAAGTTCCTAGAGTCTCTCAAGACAAAAGGAAAGGGCAAGCAAGGAGAAGGTGAGACTTTCTCTAATTTATTTGCTTTTAAATGTTCTAAGAGCTCATCTAAGGCATGGGTATTGGATATCGGTACTAGTTGTCACATATGTTAATTCTTACAAGATCTAGCAAATGAGAGAAGATTGAGGCCTAATGAAGTGACTTTAAACTTAGGAATGGAGCAAGTGTTACAGCCAAAGCTATAAGATCCACTTCTATTGATCTATATGATCATATTTTATTATTGGATAATGTATTATATGTACATAATGCCTATAAGAACATTATTTCTATTTCTAGTTTGACTATAAAGGGTTATGAATTTCATTTTAAAAGAGATGTTTGTAACATTTATTTTGGAAATGAAATGGTAGGCATGGGTTATTTAATACAAGGTTTATATTATATTGATCATATGTCCAATAACAATAAGCCTCAATCTAATGTGAGTAATGCGAATGCAATGCTAATAGAAAATGCCTTTAACTCCAAGTATCTTTGGCACTTGAGATTATGTCACATTACGGAGGATAGGATCAATAAGTTGGAAAGGATGGGAATCTGGAATAATCTTGAATCTGCATCCAATTCAACTTATGAGGCTTGTCTTCAAGGCAAGATGACTAGACTACCATTTGTTGGACAAATGGCAAGAGCCAAAGATGTGTTAGAGATCATACATAGTGATATATGTGGACCATTTGGTGAAATGGCTAGAGGTGGTTTCTACTATTTTATAACCTTTATAGATGATCTATTAAGATATGGGCACTTTATTCTTATGAAGAACAAAAGTGAATCCTTTAAAAAGTTCAAGGAATTCAAAGCCCAAGTAGAGAACCAAATTGGGAAAAGTATTAAAACTTTAAGATCAGATCGAGGAGGTGAATACTTAAGTACTGAGTTTATTGAGTTCCTTAAAGAACATGGCATTGTATCATAACTCATACCACCAGGAACACCACAATTAAATAGTGTATCCGAGAGGCAAAATTGTACTCTATTAGATAAGGTATGTTCTATAATGAGCTATACTAATCTTTTTATTTCAGTTTGGGGTTATGCACTCCAAATTGCCTCTTACATCCTTAATCATGTTCCATCCAAATTCATGTCTACTACACCATATGAGATATGGCATTGTAGAAAACCAAGTCTTAAACATGTTAAGATTTGGGGATGTCCGACTTTTATCAAAAGGCTAAAATTGGATAAGTTGGATGTGAAATCGATTAAAGGAAGGTTTGTTAGATATCTTAAAGATAGTTTAGGATATTGCTTTTATCTTCCTACTGAACAAGTTATTGTTATAAGTAGAGATGCTATTTTTCTTAAGAAAGAGTTTCTTAAAGAAGGTGGCAAAGGAAGGTAGATAATATTAGATGTGGAGTCATCTAAGAAAGCCCAATAAATTGATCAAATTTACATTGATTAACCAGAGGAGCCTATTCCAATTGAGAATGTTGTCACACTGACTCCTAGAAGGTCTTGTAGGGTATCTCATCCTCCTCAGAGATACTATTTTCTTCATGATATGTAAGAGTTGCATGTTCATGAAGAAAGCATTCATGTTGATGATCCTACTACATATGAAAAAGCTTTATGTGATAAAGATTCTTCGAGATGGCTTAAGGCTATGTGAACCAAAATGGATTCCATGTATGCAAACTAAGTCTGGACACTTGTTGATCCTCTTGAGGGTATTATACCCATTGGGTGCAAATGGATCTTCAAGAGAAAGATTGGTGCAGATAGGAAGGTAGAGACCTATAAAGCAAGGCTTGTAGCAAAAAGGTTTCGCTAAAGGCAAGGGGTTGACTATGAGGAAACCTTCTCACCGATAGCTATGCTTAAATCCATTCGGATTCTTTTAACTATAGCCACACACTATAATTATGAGGTTTGGCAAATGGATGACAAGACCGTTTTTCTAATGGTTATATTGAGGAAGACATTTTCATAGAGAAACCCAAAGGTTTTGAATTTGAGGATACCTTAAAAGTATGGAAGCTTAATAGATCCATCTATGGTCTAAAACAAGCTTCAAGGAGTTAGAATCATCATTTCGATGAGGCTATTCGTTCTTATAGTTTCATTAAGAATGAAGATGAGTCATGTGTTTACAAGAAGGTTAGTGGGAGCCAACTCACTTTCCTAGTCTTGCATGTAGATGACATTCTATTAATTGGAAATGATGTGGGTATCATGACTTCTATGAAAGTATGGCTATCTACAACCTTCTAGATAAAGGACTTAAGGGAAGCAACCTATATTCTTAGGATTCGAGTCTATAAAGATAGATCGAAGAGAATAATAGGTTTATCCCAAAGTCTTTTCTTGGAAAAGGTGTTGAAGATGTTCAACATACTTGATTCCAAGAGAGGATTGTTAGCATTTAAGCATGGTATACATTTATCTAAGGATATGTCACCTAAAATGCCCGAGGAAATAGAGCAAATGGCCAAAGTTCCTTATGCTTCGGCTATAGGAACTTTAATATATGCTATATTATGTACTAGGCCTGATATTGCCTATGCTGTTAGTGTGACTAGCAGGTTTCAATCCAATCCAGGTTTAGAATACTGGATAGTTGTTAAAGCAATCTTTAAGTACTTGAGAAGGACTAAAGATTTAGTTTTAACTTATGGAAGAGGTGATTTATAGATAGATGGCTTTATAGATTCTGATTTTCAATCAGATGTGAATAATAGAAAGTCTATCTCTAGGTTTGTTTTCATTTATAATGGAGGAGCAGTGAGCTGGAAAAGTTCCAAGCAAAGTGTCACTGTGGATTCCACTACAGAAGCTGAGTATATAGTCACATCAAATTTTGCTAAAGAAGTTGTTTAGATTAAGAAGTTCGTTACCTAGCTAGGAGTTGTTCTTTTTATTGAGTTATCCATTCCACTCTATTATGACAACAATGGAGCCATTGCTTTGGCAAAAGAACCGAGGTCTCACCAGAAATCCAAACACACAGAAAGGTGCTATTATATTATTAGAGAACTTATTGGAAAGGGAAATGTGCTCATGCAAAAGGTAGCTTCAGCAAATAATGTCGCTGACCCACTTACTAAAGCACTTACACAACTATAGTTAGATAGACATCTTGAGAAGATGGGTCTAAGATACTGTAGTAATTGGCTCTAGTGCAAGTGGGAGATTGTTAGTATAGGTGGTCTACCCTAGAGGCCAATCACATATTTTGACATTGTAAATTATCCCAAATGGTAATAAAATATTCATTTAAATAAAGTTTTGTTTATTTGAGTATTAATCCATTAGCATAATATTAAATAAATTTATTATCAAGAGTTGATAATATGAGTGAGAAATTTATTTAGTACATATGCTACAAAATTGTTCATAGTCAATAAATTAATATTTGGGAAATATTAATTTAACTATCACCTCTGTTTATTTTCCTTGATTGGTATGTGATACTAATAGTGGGAGGTAGTGAGTCTCATGCTACTTGATATGAGATATAAGAATAGACATGTGGATACTCATGTGATGGGTGGATCGAACATGACATTAGATTTATGATCGCAAGGATGTTCACTTATAGTCAACGATCATAATCTAGGTCATAATGGTGCCTATAGTCCTTTGACCTGAGGCAACACGGTCATCCATATTTAAGTGGTTAGGGTTTGTTGCCACTTACATACTTGTGTTATTCACACATGAGTATATGGCGTGTGGTGGCTATAGTCAGTTAAATATAGGGATGAGTGTTCGACAAAGATGGGATTCATTGCCTGGAGTGAATCAGGATAAGATCCTATACTCTCTAAGTTTGTGCTTGATGAATAAGTTCTTAGCCAGGTTAAACATGATAGTTTGAAAGAGTTTTAGTACTAGAATGGTATTTTTAGTATTCGTTATGTTTTATTAAGAATAAAACTTAAGATGAGGTCATATGATAAAGCTATTAGAGTTTGACTAAACCTTGACTCTAGGCTCTATCGGGATCTTCTAATGAAGGGATTTTAAGTGCACCGTAATTATGATCAAGGGGTTCGTGTGCATCAATACATAAATTCATTTCTAATTGGGTAGTTGTGATATCGATGCTAGGGGTCACTCATAACTTATGAGAACTAAATGTGTATAATTGGAATTTTCACATTTAGACTTAAAAGGTGTTACAAATAATATCAAGTGTTGATATTATCTTCTCATTGCCAATTAGACATGAACCTAGTAAGAGACACCAAAATAGAAACTACATTTACAAAACACAAACCCAAAAGTATTCTTGTAAAAGATTAAGTTAGTGCAAGATTTGTGAGAGTCAATTGAGAGGAGACTTGCAACTAATCAAATTAAAGAAAGAAAGTGATTTGGTAAAGCTTTGGTGTTTTAAGCTAGAGGCCTAACATTTAGGATATAGCATTTGATTCTAGATTTGAACCTACTATATCAAAGCTTGTAGATAACTATTGTGGTCTACATCAAACTTAGGAGTTAGTAAGTTTTCTTAAACTTAGAATTCCTAAGTTGTTGATTATACATATTTGTATGCCATTTAGCTATGTGTAAAGATGCAAAATGGATCTATAAGAAGGGAATTCTTCATATGATGAAGGATTATGTAAGTTAAATTTTTGAAATTTCACCCTACTTAAACTTATGCTCACCATGCATGTTCTTAGTGTCTAAGTTGCATAACCGATTCCTTCAATATCTTCAAGTCACAACTCTTGTGATTTACATTCAATCTTTGGCATATCAAGGCAAATAATTTACATCCTAAATCTATGCAATTAACACTTAATTACATAACAATAATAATAAACTTAATTATTATTACAAGCCAAAGGATCTAAACTAAGACCATGATCATTCCTTGAGTGTATGACAAGCAAACATTCAATAAAATACAACTCTTGCATGTTATATGAATTTGCAAGTCAACCAAACATGTGAAAAATATTGTCCAAAATGCATTTTTTTGGTGGTGCACGGCTGTGCAAAAAGAGCGCACGGTTGTGTACTGACTTGTTGCATGGTCGTGCACCTTGAAACACACAGGTAGGAAGGTTTCTCAGACCACTGCACGACTGTGCACACCTTGCCACACGCCGTGCGTCCACTGTTCATCAGGCATAATTTTCAACACTAACAATATGCATAGTGAGTTAAAGCATCATATTACTTAAAGTATAAATCATCAATATTAATCTAATTATTGATTAAAGTGTTTAATTAAGTAATTAAGATTAATAGAATTAGATTTATGCTTCAAGCAATATATATATATATATATACCCAAATCTTCTGTAGTACTTCTCTTTTGATATCATAAACCTTGTTTCAATATAAAAATCAAAGTAAGACATCGATACATATACGATACAATAATAGAAAAAGAGAAAAAAAAATTCTAGGAATAGCTACTTTATTTACTCTGCTAATTGCTTGTTGAAACTAAATTCCCTTGCATGCATAAAATTAACAAAGACATGCAAATGAAAATAAACATTTTTATACCTTCCAAATTAGTAAGTCTAGAATATTGATATTCATACTTGTAATAATTGATATTAAGGAAGATTTAGAATTTCAATTCTAAGAATCCCAAAGTTCAGTTTATTTAGGTGTAGGCTTTTTTAGAAATAAAAAACACCAAATCTATTACTAAAAAAAATGAACACCAAATCTCATCAACAATCACATCACGTGTTTGAGATTTTCTAGTGTATTAAATTATCACCGTAGAAGAGGCTATAACAACTCTCTTGATTGACAAAACCTTTGCACATTTTTTAAATACATTAAAAGTTACCTTCATCATCTGTAATTCAGTTAGATAAAATGAAATGAAATTATTTAATGGGTACACAAGATTATCTCGCTAATGGAGAAGCTAGCTAATACCATTAAATTATAAGCATAAAGAACACTATCCAAAAAATAACTAAACACAATCATTAAACACTCCAATGTTGATTTGATTAGATAAAAAAAAAGGACTTCCTTCTATAAGGGCCGACAAGAGTGTTGTAAGATCAATGACATGTTCAACTTTATATGTTGATTGTGTTCTTTAATAAAGTTTGTGGTTCAATATTTTAGGTGAGTAAATTACCTATCCGCCTTGAAATTTGAACTAGTTCGCGCTCTCTTCTCTTATCCAAAAATTGATTTTTTTATTCTTTAGTTTATATTCCATCAATACTTTATTCCTTCTGACATGTTTCCAGTGAATTTCTTACATTAAGACACATTTAGGACCCTCTATTTTATAAAAATGTATTGTTTATCTCTCTATTTTTATAAGACTAAACAATTTAACTTTAAAATTTTTAAGAGTAATTATTTTTACTACACTTACACATGTTTCTATCAACACCTTATAGTTAAAAATCAAATTATAATTTTAATGAATTTATCATTTGATTGATTTCACTTAAAAATCAAGTTATTTATTTTTTTTGTGCTTGATTTAAACAATTGTAATATTTTAAAAATTATTAAAAAGAAAAATTAAATACATTAAGTGCAAAACATGAATATAAAATAAAATTGATGAAAATTTTGCAATTTTATTTTTACTTA
>CATIWO010167497.1:0-11865 GCA_949673435.1 Macaranga tanarius
ATTATGCATGTTTAGCTATGTAAGAGTGCATGTGATATGATCTATGGGCATGGAAAGGTATTGTGTTGATGCAAATGTTGCATGCAATGAATAATTTTAAATTCCGCATTTTCATTATTTCTCTACATATACTTTCCTTCAAATTAGTGGGTTCTAATTCATTTAGTTTAACCTAGATAGATCTTGGGCAACGAAATCAGTAGATTGATATAGTTCCTAGTTGTTAGATAACTAGAGGGCTGCATCAACAGGGGATTTAAAGTTTGAATTATTTTTGATTTTAAGGTGTGAGACTGTTGTTTTATTTCCAACTATTGTATCCCAAATTTTATTAAACTTGAGGTTCCTATGGAAGTTGTTTTTGTTATTTCCTCATGGTTATCAATTATGAATTATTAGCTTGAGTTTGTTTTATGTTGGCAATTATACTTCTATGGATATGCTCAATGAATTTTGCCATTTTATCTTGTAAAGGTTTTGAAGGTTAAATGATACATTGCTCTTCCCTATCTAAAATTTTGTTATTTAGTTCAATGTCTTTTTGGTAACTTGAGCATGACGTCCTTGTTTTGCTTGTGCTAAATTTTTTTATTTTCATGATACTTTTTGTTGATCAACTTGCTGAAATGAACTAAGCACCTAAATATAAACAGGGCTAAAGTCCCAAGATTCTGGCAGAGTCAATAAAAGAAGATGGGTCCCATAAAAAGGCCAGCTCAGCGGATTTTAACGGCAGTTATGACTTCTGTTAGGATAAGGTCTTATTTGGGTCGAATTTAACACATAAAGTTCCAGTTGGGAAAAAAAAAATATTAAGGTCCAATATCAACTTCGGTACATAATTGAGGGTCCAATATGACCCTTTGACCGTAAGTAATTATTAGATAGTCAAATTTGAGTCCCACGAGCGATCCTGTGGAAAACTCAAAATATACCTTTTCACCTCTAAATTTACATAATCAATCTTTTTTATGAAAGATTGTTGTTGTGTCGAATGTATTATACTATAATACTTTAAATAATTTACATTTATTTAATAAAAATGAGATATATTTTTTTATTACATATCATTCCAAGATAGATAAAATAATCTCTTTTTCATATCTTTAAATTTTTTCTATTTAATTTTCACTTTAAATTTATTTTACTCCTAAATTTAAATTTTTAGTTTCATTTAATTTATGCAATAACTCATTGAATAATGATTTGATTTTAAACACTTTTGAGTTTTGAACATATACATTATTATAAATTAACTTTAAATTAATAAAAATAAAAAATTTTAACTGTTATTTTGCAGTTAAATATTATTTCATCATGTAAATTCTTTTTTATATACATTACCATATATATATATATATATATATATATATATTATAAACTACATTGATTATAGTAATTGTAAAAATTAAATAAGTTTAAAATGAAAATTTAATGGTCAAATAAAAAAATGGTTATAATAATTAAAAGATGCTGAGAGTGAATTACGCAAAATTTAGGGGTGGCACTGCACATTTAGCTGCGGCAAAATAATGGAGGAGAAAGCTCAGCCGTTGGATGAACAGAGGGGAAAGCGCGTAGGAAGAGGGAGTTGGATCCACGACTGTAGAGTTGGATGGGCTCTAATTTCGTACGGTACAGGTAGATGGAGGGACATGTTTTTTGGTAGTTTCTATTGGCTGGTGGTGGTGTCAGAACGGAGAACGCGTCCATGATTTTAGTAATTGACTGATTTTATGATGACGGACGACGACGACGATAATAATTGATGAGTGAGATTTTTTCGCTGCACGTGTGTCTATGTCCTTGTTTGCACTAACTTCAAAGCAATGACATCATCATTAACTTGTTATATCACTATATATTTTTGGAGATATTTTAATCTGACTTCGATTTCACTTTTAAAATTTATTTTGTAAAAAATAAAGTAACTATAGATTATACAATATTTTTGTATTATTTTTCTTATTTAATTTATATTTTTAAGCTAAATATATGTTAATTCAATTTATTTTTTAATTAATTAATTAATTAATAAATCTAAGATCTAATCATTTAAAAAATTTTAAATTTTATAAATTTTAACATATTTTTTTAACTTTTATTTAAAAAATCTTAAACTTTATATATTTTAACAAATTTAATATATTTTTTAAAAATTTATAAAAAAATCATAAATTTTAAACCTTTTAACAATTTGAGCATATTTTCTAAAAATTTATCAACATTAAATTATATTTGTCTAATCAATATTTTAGCATTTGATAAAATATTGCAATTGTTTAATATTGATATAATACCAAACACCTTTTAAATGGTTTTTTTTTAAAAGAGAATTTAATGTGTTAGCAAAAATTTCTACTTAATATATAGTATTGTAAAATAAAAATATAGTATTTTAGTTTGTCATATGTTTGCAATTGCTTATATGACACTTAATTTTTTTTTTTTTACTTTAAAATCATAAATTTTACATCTTTTAATAATTTAAATACATTTTTGAATAAAAAAATCCATTTTAGTGCCATATAAGCAATTGCATATTTATAACAAACTAAAATACTTTTTTTTTTCATTTTAAAATGGTAAACTTTAAGAAAAAAATTTTGCTAACTCATTAAATTTTTTTTTTTTAATTAAATGAAGTTTGGTTCCATATCAATATTAAACATTGTAATATTTTATAAGATGTTAAAATATTGACCGAATAAATATAATTTAATATTGGCCTAATTACCTAAAAGATACTGAACTTTACGAGTTTTAATATTTTTTGATAAATTTTTCAAATATAGGTTAAAATTATTAAAATTATTAAAGTTTATGATTTTTTCATAAATTTTAAAACGTGTTAAAATTGTTGAAAATTGTAAAATTCATGATTTTTTTAGTAAAAATTGAAACAACATAATAAATTTGTTAAGACTCATAAAATTTAGAATTTTTTAAATAATTAGACCTAAAATTTAAAATACAATATTCTAATAGATGATATTTAATATTAGCATTCGATGGAAATAACTAGGCCCAAGATATGCTATAAAGACTTAGCTTACTCAAGCCCGATAAGGTATTAATGTTTTAATTGGATATAAATAGTTGAAACCTAATCTCATTAGAAAAAGGATCTTCAAATAAGAGTCTATATTGAATTAGGTTTGAATCTCATATCACTATATATTGTGCCTTCATATTAATGGACATATTCTAGAAATCTAACTTAAGCATCAGAGAACCTACAGATCAAAAATCCCAGGCTTACCATAGATTTTCTTACGCTTGCAAGTTCTAAGGAGGAGCGTTGAAGTTATCAAGTGGCGCCACCTATGGGAAAAATCTTTATTTCCCTATTCATTGTGTTTTAAAATATGGAGAAGACTTCTCAAAATATGGCGAACATTTTAGAGCCTCCATTATCGCAAGAAATACTTTCATCTTCTAGAACAAGCACCATATCAAACCCGTAATTCAAATAATTTATATAACCTCACAATCAAGTGGGAATGCTAGGCAACTCAACATAGGAATATCTTCTAAGTCATTCAACCCATAATTAAATTTATTTCCTTTGTAAAATCCTTGGCTAAATACGTTTAGTGGCATGTCTCCACCTCGTAAGTTTGCCTGAATTTTCAGCTGCTATTAGCACAACTAAGATGAGCTAATCACCCATGCCAACAAACCTACCACCTTTGTATAAAAAAGCTTTAATAAGTAATTTAAAGCCCTAGATGCACTTTATACAACAATAACTTTTGTCTCACATAAGAGACTGTTCCTGTTATTCAAATCGAACGCATCTTTTGCCCTATTACGTTTGTAACTCTGACAAGTGGTTTATTGGATACTCATAATATTTGGGCAACCGTTTGTGATGACCACACGAGGTTAGATGAACTAAAAGACTTCTATCCAAAGGATAAGAATTCGACCACTTCTATGAAGAAGAAGCCGAATCATATATTTGAGTTGTGTCTAAAGGAAAGAATGATTTTAATCATCAGGTAAAGGAAGTGATGCACAAAGTTCGGGTAGTATTTGATGAAATAAAAGAATATATATTAGATAGAAGTATTCCTTTTATCAGTAGCATCATAGGAACAAAAATTCCTTTCAAGTTTAAAGTTCTACTAGTGGATCAATATAATGGAGTTGGAGATCCAATTGCTTATGTCTTTATGTTTCGAATAAAGATGATGCTATAGAATGTCAATGATGCCATTATGTGTCGATTCTTCATTACTACACTGACAAACATAACTTAAAGATGGTTTCATAAATTACAAAAGAATTCTATATCTTTATTTTAAGAGATGATTGAACAATTTTGAATTTGGTTTATAATATATATTCCACCAAAGAAGAGTATAAATGACTTGCATTTATGTAATCACGGTGATAATGAAACGCTAAAAAATTATCTCGATAGATTCAACAAAGTCACTATACAAATTGAGCATCTTAGTAATGAGGTAATAATAGATGCATTGAAATGTGGCACTAAATATCATCATTAAAAAGCCATAAACTTTCCCTGAAACAATGATTATTGCAACAAGGCTGGTTGACCTTAATGAGGGTAGGAGAGAAATGCAGAAAAAAGAGAATGAACAGAAGGCATTTAAGAAAAAAGATGAAAGGAATGAAATGAGAAAGGAGAAACACTTGGGTTTCGAATTCAAAAAAGATGAAGGAAGATAGACCCCTCGAATGTGCCATGGTCAGAGATCCTGATGTGAATCCAATAAAATGGAATTGACATACTAACCCCTAAGAGACTCAACCCGACTTTATAAGGTTTTAAAGATAAAAATTGATATTATAGGTACCATCGAGATTATGGGCATGCTAAGGATGAATTCAAAGACTTTAAAGAAGAAATTGTACAGCTAGTCAGAGCTGGATCTCTTTGAAGATTTATTAATGACTCTTTAAAATGACAGAAAGGGTTAGATACCTGAAATGATAATCCAGAAAATGCAAAAAGGGCATGCAAAAATATATTTAGAGTAAACAATGTGATTATTGAGGGAGAATTAACTTTAGGAAGCTGAAAGAAAAGACGTCGTAGAGAAGTTTGTTTAACACATAAAGGGATAAATATACCAACTATCACTTTCAGGAAAGAAGACAAAGCATCCATTCAGCAGCCACATAATGATACATTGGTCATAAGAGCTTATATAAAAGCTACTTGGTTAAATGAATACTGGTAAATAATGGTAATGCTATAAATGCTTTAACTTGGGAGGCTTTTCAAGCAATAAGAGGCTTTGTAGTTAATTTAAAGCCTGTGTCTAACCGAATCACTAGTTTTTATGGAGGAACAATCCAATCAATGGGAAGTATTAAACTTGATATGGAACTCAAAATTCAGGAGTCTAGCCAATCTATAACATTGAAAACTTTATTCAACATAGTAGATGTAACACCCTCACTACCATCAACTCCATTAGTATACATAACTAAAGAATTAATGATAGTAAAGGATCTCTTAACAATAATATCACGAGAAGTGAATATTAAACTTAATTAAAAATAAAATATTTACTCAAGGAATTTATTCAATGGCAATCGGCTTACTGAAGTACTTCTACATATACTCTTTATAAAAAGAAATATATATATATATATATATATATATATAAACTTAAAGCTATTTCCCCATAATTACATCTCTTTATACAACTCGAGTTTGACATAATATTACATAACAAATTCTAATGTCATTCTCTAATACTTCTAGAAATCTCTATCTTAGCCAACTTCTTTATCGGCATGATATACTACACTGTCATTTCTCAGTTATTGGCTAAGCAGATATTATACACCTACACTGAAATTTTAAAAATAAAAGAGTGTGAGTAATTTCGTATAAAAATTACCCAGTTAGTGGATAAAATGTACTTGAAACTTTATCATGAGAAAATTACTAAATAATGTTCCCATTAATTTCATTAATAATAATAATCAATTGAATTTAAAACATCTTTTCATATTTTAAATAATTCAAATATTTGAATTATAATTGCAGAAAAGCACTTTCTTAAATCATCGACTATAGTAATTCCCTTTTCTTTTATAAAAGCAATAGAGGCTCAAAACTCACATGATTTCACAAATAAGTTTATTAAATAAAGTGAATCAACTTGCCCTATGCTTTTATTTTCTTAATCTCAACCATAATTGAATCTTCCCTAATTTAGGGAATATATTAAAAGCCCAATAAAATTAAATAAGCACACTTGGATAATACACTTTAAACATTATAACCAAACTCATAATAAGAGCATCGTCAAAATACACACTATCCATGATACCATAATCTCCACCATACTATGATTTCACATGACTTATAATAAGAGCATCTACTGAATTTCACATGATATGAATCAGTACACAACTGACTACGATGATGCTGCTTAAGTGTGATCAGCACTCAAGCCAATGATAACTTGAGTATTCAACTAACTTGATATATGTATTTGGCCCCAAGCATCAGCTATATATATGTCTCGGTTTGATATGCACCCGGCCCCTGACAACGATTATAGATACTCCCAACTTGTGTTAGAGGTAACGTGTACCCGGCCCTCGGCAACGACTATACACTTACCATCATAAATTCGTAAGATAACATATGCATCCGGCTCCAGGCAATGGTTATGCATACTTACCATATGTATCCGACCGCAGGCAACAGTTATGCATACTTACCATATGTATCCGACCCCAGGCATCAGATATACCCATATATAGTAACATATGTATCCGGCCCTAAGCATCGGCCATACATATTTACCATCTCGCATTTATATGATAACATATGTATTCGGCTCCAAGCAATGACTATACATATTTACCAATTATATCTACATGGTAACATATGTATCCGGCCCCACGCCACAGCTGTACACACTTACCAACCCTACCATATTCCCGATAAGGATTTACACCTATATAGTAGTACGTGTATTCGGCCCTAGGCTTTGACTATACATAAATACCCAAATCTGCTATGTCTCATACGTGGAATCTCTAACTCTTAGTGTCATTCACACTTAAGACTATAAAATAAATACAACTAAAACTTTGAAGCCCCAAATGGAGGCCTAAATGATCGAATTTGGGCATCAACATGGGGTTCGTCAGGTTTTCTAAATAATGGCCTTATAGATCTCTGAGCTAGCTTTGATTTGATATATTACGGGCCTCGTGACTCAACCGGTGCTGAAAGTTAGGTCCTCCTTAAGCAACTCTGCGCATCTTGACTATCCAAAATTCAAGTTTTAACTAAACGGTCGTGAAACAGGGTACGGAGAAGTCCTTCTCAGCCACAGAGGCATGTGCTTCTATGCAGGGGCACCTGGCACAACCATAAAGGTGTGTGCCTCTGTGCAGTGCCACCAGCCTTTGTACAGAAGTGCCCACCTTCTCAGTGGGCAGACGTACGCCTGTTCGATTAGGTGTACTCCTCTGTACTTTTGGAACACAAAATTCAAATTGAAATTTTACAAAATTTTGAATGAAAACTTAAATTAACTTCACGAGATGGTCTTGTAACATGCATATAACTTCCAAACATTATCAAGTATGCTTAGAACTACTTAGATCTAAAGAAAAACATCAAACCCTAACATTTATACACAAAAATAGCTTAAAATCAAACTTGAATTAAAACCCACAATAAGTTAGAACTACTAACTGATTTCTGCTGCTAATTAGTTATTGGAATTCAGAATTGATCTTCAGAGCTCTTTTTTTTTCCTCTTATCTTCTTAGTTTTTTCTCTTATTTTCTTTCCTTTTTCTCCTTCCTTCTCTCTTCTTCCTCTTTTTCTTCTTTCTCTGCAGACCCAAGTACTCCTAATTTCTTGGTCCCTCTTATTTTCTTTATTTATCCATAAATCCTTCTACTTTCCTTTTTTTCACTTCAGTCCTTATTTCCTTTTCAATTTAATCCAACTTTATATTTTTCAATCCATTCCAATTATTTCTTTCCAAAAATAAATTTTCACAACATAAATTTAATTCATATAATCAAGTTCTTAATTACTATTAATATTATTAATCATATTTTTGGGACACGGATGTTACAATTCTTTTCCTTTAACAAGAATTTCATCTTCGAAATTCGAGAAAACCCATTATGTCCCTATTAAACGTCTCATTTATTTAAATCCTTATTCTTTTCTTCACTAAACATCACAACTACAACTCTATTCTTCAGGATTCTCTATATCACAACTCAATTTAACAATTTTCTCATTTGATTATGATACTAATCATATATATGTCTCTTACTAATAGTAACTATCGGTAAATTAACCTTTATATCTTATGATAAATGAGTTCTTAAATCGTGAACCTCAAGATCACAATTACACTTCATAGAATTCATCTTATAACACTGTGATTAACATCACTTTGGAACCACGATAATGAAATAATAAGAATAAAAAATTGAACCTTCAACAATATTACTAAGAAAAGATTTACACACACTATTGTATGCTAAATAAATACTTATTATTTCCCTTTTATCATATCACTAGGGATAATATTTTATATAACTCAAACATTTGCCATTTCAAATTAAATTTCAAGTATTCAAATAACTTTCCAGTACCATGCTTCTAAGCTGTGGAACAAACATTGGAGTTCATAAAAATATTCACTTTTTATTTTTCATTTTACGATACTAGTTTTTTTTTCATACAGAGCCGTATTACATTCTTGTCTATTTCTCACAAAAGCCATCCTTAGGTAAAATATGTATTCGGCACAGACAACGGATATACATATATCCTAGGAACTGTCTCAATATTCTTCTGTAAATATTGGCTAAGTGGAAACTTTTCCATACAATTTCTTACCAATAGTGACTTTTGCTAAATTAACAATCATAATCAAAGTAAATACTTTCTTGCTTCATATCATTCAAAACCACACTTACAATTAACATAACTAATGTTATATTACTAGGATTATCTTATCCTTTATAGAGTCTATCTTAAACATTAACCATACATCTATTGCATTATACATATTTATTCCTTTCCTGCTCAGTTACTACAAACACTCTAGTTTATAGAGCAATATTAACAACACTAGCTCCATGAGCTACTGGTCCTTTTTGAGATGGTCCCACATCTACCCTTACTTTATTTTACACTATATTAGGGTTTGAGAGTCTACTTCCCCTCACAGAGTGTGAAGCACCTGATTCTAGCAATAACTGCTCTTCTAACATCCTCTCAGGACAGTCACGAGCATAATGTCTTATCTCACCACACTGATAACACCTCACTTTTGTGCATCTACTATAATTTCCTGTATGATGACTTTTACATTCATCACACCATAACGTTCTATATCTTTTCGAATATCTATTTGTCCTAGTGGTGCCATCAATTTCCTTATGGATACTTGACTCCCTTGAGGTTTTCCATATCTGTCACTTCTAACATTTCCTTCTGAACCAGAAGAAAATTTCATTCTCTTATTCTCATTCCAAAATTGCTTGCTCGTCTCTTTTTGTTGCTCAGCTTTCTCTAACTCTTTATCTAATCTTTCTTGCTCCATGGCTTTCTCAACCTAACCTCTAAAGGTTATGCCAATATAAAGATTTAGCTTACCTCATAGGGATACATTCAATCCATCCCTAAACTTCTCACTTCTCATCTCTTCCGTAGGATATATATCTTTTTCATATTGGTACAGATCTTTAAACTTATCAGTATACTCCCTGATAGTCATTGATCCTTGTACCAAGTTTATAAAAAATGCTCTCTTCTGCCTTTGAAAAGTTTCGGTCAAATATTCCCTATTAAACTCCGTACAAGTTCCTTACCCTAATTAACCAATCATCAGCCTTATCAAATATAAGGCCATATATATTAGTCACCTTCTCTTCATCACTTAACTGCAACGTATTGAAAGCCTTTTCCACCATTTTAACCCACTTATCTACTTATCCTAGGTCCAAGGTACAGTGGAAGTCGTAAGCCCCACACTTCTTCGTATATTTAATGATATCCCTAGGTTTCCTATACTCTCACGTTTTGCCATCACCATTGCCATTGTTTTAGCCAAATCGATAGCATCTATATGTACTACCGGGGCTACAGGTTGAATCAGCACATTCCTAGGCATCTCCGGTGGTATGCTTGATAAACATTTCATGCTCTTTGAGGTATGTTTCAAATATGGAAGCGGGTTCAGCTAGTGCGGAACTTCCTTGCAAACTAGCCGTTCGTACATTATCGAAGTCATCCCCTTCATTACCAATCGATGCTAAAGATGGAGATGATTCTCTTTGAGATGTTCGACTCCTAGTAAGAATATTCGCTAACTCAACTAGCCTGACTCTATCTAGCTAGACATCACGTCCTCTGCCTCTACCTTTACCTCTACCACAACCTCTATCATGATTTCTAACTAATCCACCTCTAGTTCTTGCCATTTTCTGAAAATAAAATCACAAGACTTTAGTAATTCTTATCATTATTAAATATATAATGTATTCCACAACCAATATCCACCAACTCAATATTTCTTAGTATCTACAACATATAACATAACCTTTTTTAGTATTTCTTAGTGTCTACAGAACCTAATAACCTAGGCTCTGATACTAAATTGTAACGCCCTCACTACCATCAACGCTATTAGTATACATAACTAAAGAATTAATGATAGTAAAGGATCTCTTAACAACAATATCACGAGAAGTTAATACTAAACTTAATTAGAAATAAATCATTTACTCAAGGAATTTATTCAATGGCAATCGGCTCACTAAAGTACTTTCACATATACTCTTTATAAAAAGAAATATATATATAAACTTAAAGCCATTTCACCATAATTACATCTTTTTATACAACTCGAGTTTGACATAATATTACATAACAAATTCTAATATCATTCTTTAATACTTCTAGAAATCTCTATTTTAGCCAACTTTTTTATCGGCGTGGTCTACTGTACTGTCATCTCTCAGCTACTAGCTAAACAGATATTAAATACCTACACTAAAATTTTAAAAACAAAAGAGTGTGAGTAATTTCGTACGGAAATTACCCAATGAGTGGATAAAATGTACTTGAAACTTTATTATGAGAAAATCACTAAACAATGTTCCCATTAATTTCATTAATAATAATAATAATAATTAACTGAATTTAAAACATCTTTTCATATTTTAAATAATTCAAATATTCGAATTATAATTGCAAAAAAGCACTTTCTTAAATCATCGACTATAGTAATTTCCTTTTTTTTTATAAAAGTAATAGAGGCTCAAAACTCACATAATTTTACAGATAAGTATATTAAATAAAGTGAATCAACTTGCCATATGCCTTTATTTTTCTAATCTCAACCATAATTGAATCTTCCCTAATATATTAAAAGCCCAATAAAATTAAATAAGCACACTTGGATAATACACCTAAAATATTATAACCAAACTCATAATAAGAGCATTGTCAAAATACACACTGTCCATGATACCATAATTTCCACTATACTAGATTCACAATCTATTGAATTTCACATGATATGAATCAGTACACAACTGACTACGATGATGCTGTTTAAGTATGATCAGCACTTAAGCCAATGATAACTCGAGTGTTCAACTAACTTGATATATGTATCTGGCCCCAGGCTGTTAGTATAGATGTGCCCTAGGGCCATTATATATGTAAACATTGTATATTAATCCCTTTGGCAATAATATATTCTTTTAGATAAAGTGTTTGTTTATTTGAATATTTACCTTTAATATTATGTTAAATGAGTTTATTATCAAGAGTTGATAATATGAGTGACAAACTCATTTAGTACATATACTATAAAT
>CATIWO010167498.1:0-11930 GCA_949673435.1 Macaranga tanarius
CTTGTCAAAAAAAAATTTTGACCTATATTTAAAAATCCATATCCAATAACCAAAAATAATAAAAATATTATTTTATAATTTTTTTATAAATAAATAAGTTATTTTAAAATTAAAATTAAAATAATATAAACAAAAACTAAAAATATTTAATATTTATAAAATCATAAAAATTTAGATTATGGAAAAAAATTTAAAAAATATTATTTTAATTTTTAAAAAATTATTTATTCATAAAAATTGTAAAATAATATTTTTATTATTTTTAGTTATTGGATATGGATTTTTTAATATAGGTCAAATTTTTTTTTTGACAAGATTAATTAATTAGTTAAATATATTGGTGGTCATCAAACTTCGCACTTATTTTATTTTGGGTACTAAACTTCAATTGATTTCATTTCAGTCACCAATCTAAGTTGGCAGATGACTTGCATGTTGATGTGGCGAATATTCTTGGAATATTCTCAGAATATTCGGCTTCCAGCTGCCACGTTGACAGGCAGGCACCGAGTGACTACCGGATAAAACAAAATTAAAGTTAGGTTACTTCTATGAAAAAAATTAAAGTTCAGTACCCAAAATGAAATAAGCGCAAAGTTTGGTCAAAATTAAAATTGAAAGATATATACTATCTAAGTTTACACCAAAAGTTAATAATAACACTAATTTTTAGGATCATCGAACACCAAAAAAAAAATCAAAATTTGAAAGTATCATCAAAAATAAAATAAAAGGGGATTAAATGGGGGATAAACTGGTTACCTTTTTGAGTGATTGATTATATGGGATGCATAAACCATAATTATTTTCTTCAATGTAATTAATGAAAGAAGAAAATAAATAGAACGACAAAAAAAAAAAAGAAGAAGACCCAATAATAATAATAAGAAAGTAAGACATTGAAGAAAAATTTGAGTAATTTGAGGTTGAAAGAATTTAGAATACTAATAGATTAGTATTGAGGATATATATAACAATATTTTATTTTAATTATAATACTTAGAATGAATTTTTTTTATATATTTTTATAGAAAAAATTATTAATTTTAAGAATTTAACGCATAAGCTTTTATAGATGAATGCTGAAATATAGAGAGAGGTACTTGTCAAAATTTGGGCTGAATGATTTTAAATATTAATATAAACTCTTTTTTTTTTATCAATAATATAAACTCTTTAAAAAGGGATTTACACTTCTCATTCATTCAAGTCCTTGAAATTAATGAGCTACCAATCTATAATCAAAAGCAAACAGTTTGAGAAACAAGTAGTTAAACCTTAGCGTTCTTAGATTTATTAATTTTTCAATAGATTTATATTATTTTAAATTTGAATTATTCGCTAGTGAATACTGGAGGTAATTATATATTAAAAAAATAATGTGCAGATCTTTGGATATGTATTGATAGTCCTAGAAGGCCCATAAGTTTGAGTCCAATAGAGGACTTTATGTCCATATGGGATTATTATATGATAAGGTTAAAGTCCTTTAATCAATAAAGGACAAAGATTTTCAATATACTAATTCGATTGGGAATAAGTATGTCTCTTTTATACCTATATAAAGGCTCATATTTCTCATTATTAAACATCTTGAATATATTTCTCTAACTTAAGCATTGGAGAGCCTACGAATCGAAGATCCTAGGTTCATCTTAATTTTCTTTATGCTTGTAGGTACAAGAGAGAAGTTCACATTCATTAATTGGCGCCGTTTGTGGAAAAATAAGAACAGTTCTTTAATTTTCAAACCAAACGCATAAAATATTATGCATTGATACATGGCGAATATATCAGATTCTCCACCTGTTCAAAGTAGAGCATCTATTAGCATGTTGATTGTCACGCAAACCATTCCGACGACCGCCCAAGAAGAAAATTATTCACAACCTCATGGTTCTAATTCATTCATGCTACTAAATCCAACACCAAACAACTCTCAATCAGGAATAACATACGAAGTATCTCCACCTTACTATGCTCTTTATCAACATATGTCAAGACCCGTTCTAACTGTTCTTTTCTTAAATTTACCTGAATTCTCAACTCCACCAAATGAAATTGATTTAGGTCAAGCGTCTATTCCTCCAAATCTCCCTCCATTATACAGGAAAGCATGGATCAATAGCGTAAAGATGCAGCTCTCTTTCCTGTAACAACAGTTATCCTACTTAACTCAAGAGATAGCAGTCGAAATTCCTATTGTGGGAACTTCAACTTCAGCATCTGCTGTACCGATTGGAACCACTAATAATGCTCCACAAATTGATTGATTGCAACTCCATAATGAATAAGGTGAATCGGGTGAAAATAGGAACAGAGGACAGGAATTCAACTCAGAATAGGAATCGGAATCCACCATTCCTAGGAGAGACATGACTGATTTTAATCGTCAGTTACGGAAAGCAATATATAAGATTGGCACGGGACCTGATGAAATAGAAGAATGTATACTTGATGGAAGCACTCCGTTCGTTCATAGCACAATAGCTATCTTAATACCTTCAAAGTTCAAGGTTCCGCCTTTGGATCAATATGATGGAACAGGTGATCTGATAGCTCATGTCTCTATATTCTGAATGAAAATGATGTTGTAGAACATAAACGATACCATTATGTGCCGAGTTTATCCTACAACTTTGACAAACACTGCTCAGAGATGGTTCCATAGGTTACCAAAAAATTCTATAACCACCTTCAAAAAATTGATAGAACAATTCAGAATTTGGTTCATAACGAATATTCTGCCAAAGAAGAGTATCAATGATTTACGACTCTGTAGATAAGATGATAACGAAATACTTCGAAGTTATCTTGATAGGTTTAATAAAATTGCCATGCAAATAGAGCACTTAAGCAATGAGGTAGCCATTGATGTATTAAAGTACGGAACTAAGATGAGGAAGCTCAGAGATAAAATAATGACAAAGAAACCTAAAACTTTTCCAGAATTAATGGCTATAGCAACTAAGTTAATTGACTTGGATGAAGACAGGAGAGAGATGCAGAAGAAAGATGGCAAGGAAAAAGGGTCAAAAAGAAAAGATGAGAAAAGAGAATTGAAGAGGGAATATATTTCCAATAGATAGAGGAATGACGATAAGAGATACGCTCCTCTTAATGGTCCTAGATCAAAAATTTTGATGTGGATTAAGCAAAATAGAATAGATATACCAACTCCTCGGAAGCTCAATCTGCTTTATGTCAGAATAAGAGATAAGAACCAATATTACAGATACCATCGAGATCATGGTCACGATACAGATGAACGTCGTAATCTCAAAATTAAGATTGAACGATTGGTAAGTGTAGGTTCCTTGAAAAAATTCACCGAGGATATCCCAAAAAGAGCACGAAGCTCAGACACTCAGTCTGAACATCAGGAGGATACAAAGATGACTCGTAAAGAGGTATCAAGAGTCATAAATATAACCGTAGGTGGCGAATCCTCACTAGGAGGGAAGAAAAGACCAAAGAGAGAGGTGTACATGGCACGAACCAGCCCGACCACACTAACGATCATTATTACCCCAGAGGATGGACTTCATGTAAAGCAGCCTCATAATGATACACTAGTCATCAACACGTACATAAAGAATTATTTAGTGAAAAGGATGCTTGTAGATGATGGAAGTGCAGTTAATATCCTCACTTGGGAAGCCTTTCGAGCAATGGGGGGTCATCAGTAGAATTGAAACCCATCACAAATTTGATAACTAGCTTTTGCGAAGGAACTATTCAACCAATGGGAAGTGTTGAATTAAACATAGAATTCAAAGATCAAGATTCACAAGAATATATTATAATAAAATGTTTATTCAATATAGTTAACACTTGGTTAGCCTATAATGGAGTTATTGGAAGGCCAATCCTATGGAAAATAAATGCAGTAATAAGTATCAGATATTTGATAATGAAAATTCCTATTTCAGGATGAGTCATTACAATTAAGGGAGATCAAGAAATTGCTAAGTAGTGCTACCAGCTAGCCACCAAAAATGAACTAGAACCTTTCTGATTGAATCCAATATGGATATCGAAAAGCAAGAAATAAAGCTAGAACCGGTAGAGGAGCTGAAAGAAATAAAGCTTGTGAATGGAAAAGTAATAAAAATTGGTAAAAAGATACCTCAACAGGTAAAGATAGAGATTGAACGAGTGTTGAAAAGCTATAAAGGTACTTTTGCTACACAAGCATTGGAAATAGTAGGGATTGATTTGAACGTAGTGGCTCACAGCCTGAATATTGATCCCTCTATCAAACTAGTAATACAGAAGAAATGAAACTTCATACTAGGAAGGCAAAAAATTATAACATCTGAAACCACAAAGCTGCTGGAGGCAAGATTCATACGAGAGGTTACAGACCCTGAATGGCTAGCAAATGTGGTACTTATTTGAAAGGCAAATGGGAAGTATCAGATGTGTGTAGATCACACAAATTTGAATAAAGTATACCTAAAGGACAATTACCCTTTACCAACCATTCGATGAGTTAGTGGATTCAACTGCTTGTCATAGAATGTATAGCTTCGTTAATGCTGCACAGGGATATCATCAGATTCCTATGAAGATGGAGGATCAAGAAAAGACATCCTTCATAACTCATTAAGGGTTATATTGTTATAATGTAATACCCTTCGGACTTAAAAATGCAGGAGCAACATACCAAAGGTTCATGAACTTTATCTTTAAGGAAGACATTGGTAAAACCATTGAAGTATATGTGGATGACCTAATTGTTAAAAGCCGAATAGCACAATACCATTCTATAGATTTAGAACAGGGTCTTGAAAAAGCTCGATGAATATAAGGTCAAACTTAACCCTAATAAATGTGTCTTCAGGCTGAAAGCAGGAAAATTCCTAGGTTTCATGATTTCATAAAGAGGAATTAAGGCTAATCTAGAAAAGATAGAGATAATTATCAACATGAAGCCTCTAACAACTCTGAATGAATTACAGAAATTGAACGGACGAATCACTGCATTAGGAAGGTTCATGTCTTGTTCAATAAGAAAATACCTTCCCTTCTTCCGAGCAATGAAGAATGTCAAGAAATTTAAATGGAATACTAACTGCCAAACAACATGTGAAGATATCAAAAGGTTTTTAGCATATTCACCTTTATTAAGTAGACCAACTCCAGGAGAAATGTTATACCTTTACTTATCAGTGAGCAATGAATCTCTAGCATCGATACTAGTCCGAGAAGATAAAGGAGAGTAAAATCCTATCTATTATGTGAGCAAGGTCCTTAGAGGATCAGAGATCCTCTATCCTAAGATGGATAAACTGGTACTAGCTCTGATGCACACAGCGAGGAAGCTCCACCACTACTTTCAAGCTCATAAGATAGTGGTACGAATAAACTAGACCCTAAGAAAGATCTTACAGAGACCAGAGACATCCGGAAGGCTCGTCCAATGGTCAGTACAATTGGGTGAACATGACATCTTATACGAGCCTCGAACAGTAATCAAAGCACAAGTGCATACTGTTTAATTTTATACAAGAAATGACCGAGACAGTAGGACTTAGCAATGAAAAAACCTTATGGTGAATGTACATTAATGGTGCATCGAAAAAGCAAGCGTCAGGTGCTAGAATAATCCTGATAGAGCTTGAAATAAATTGAGTATACTGTCAGAATAGCTTACGTTGCCATAAATAATGTAGTAGAGTATGAAACCTTGATCACTGGATTGAAATTGGCAAATGAAGTACGAATAAAAAGTCTCCATATACTTTGCAATTCCCAACTTATAGCCAATCAGCTTTAAGGAACCTATGAAACAAAAGATCTGAATATGATTAAAGATTTAGATAAAGCTCATTCACTTTTTTGAAGGTTAGAGGAAAATGGTGGATAGTGGAATATAGTCCAAATTTCTAGAGCTGAAAACAAAGCTGATATAATAGCTAAATTTATGGCAGAAAATGGACCCTTATTTCAAAATCTCAACCTTAAGGAAGAACTCGGCAAACCATCTATAGAAAAGAACGAAGTACTCACCACAATTGAAATTATCAAGTGGATAAAATCTATAGCTGAATATTTTAATTCAGGATTCATGAGCACTACATGATGACAAGAATTAGGCTAAGAAAATTTGAATAAAGGCAGCTCAATACTTAATGAAGGATGGAAATTTATACCAAAGGTCATTCAACCACCTATAGACTAAGTGTATATTACCAGAAGAAGGGAATTATGTCATTCAAAAAATACATGAAGGTATATATGGAGCTCATGAAGCTCAGGCAACGCTAATGAAGAAAGCCCTTTTACAAAGCTATTATTGGCCAATAATATCACAAGATGCGCAAAAGCTGGCAAGAAGTTATGGAAAATGTCAGAAATACTCGTAGCTGACACATGCACCTGCTCATAAACAAAACCCCATTAGAAGTCCATGACCTTTCGCTGTTTGGGGAATGGATATTCTCGGACCTTTCCCAATAGCTTCAGGTTAGAGAAAATTCATTATTATTGCAATCGATCACTTTACAAAGTGGATAGAAGTTGAAGCAGTCTCAATAATAACTGAATCAAAGATTCGTAGCTTCTTTTGGAAAGAAGTAATATATAGATTTAGAATCCCACATACACTTATTACAAATAATGGGAAATAATTTGATAATGCAAAGTTTAAATAATTCTATTCTGAACTCAAAATAAAGTTATGATTCACCTCCGTAGCTCATCTGCAGACCAACGGACAAACAGAGGTAACTAATCGAACTATATTACAAGGCATCAAAAAGTTCCTTAATGATAAAAAAAAGAAGATTGGGCAGACAAGCTATACAATGTCATATGGGCATACCGTACTACTCGAAGAAGTACAACAGGAGAATCACTTTTTTGATTAGCATATGGAATGGATGCAGTAATACCAGTCGAGATAGGATCTTCTTCATATAGGGTCTGGAAAGACCTGAATGAAATAGAAAATGAAAGCAATTGTAGAATATCCTTAGATATGCTGGAAGAAAGAAGAGAACATGCTGCAGCCATAACTGAAGCCAGACGATAGCATGTCGCTCGCTATCATAATAAAAGAGTCCGACTGAGGGCTTTTAATGTGGGAGATTTGGTTCTACAAAAAGTGAAAATAGGAAAAGGTAATATAGGAACTGAAAAGTTAGAATCCAACTAGGAAGGACCATACCAAGTTACCGAAGCAACCAATAAAAGAGCATACAAACTCAAAAACTTAAAGAGAAATACCATCCAAAGATACTGGAATGTCGAAAAACTAAGGAAATATTACCAGTAAGTGTCCATAACAGTTAAATTAGTAAATTCAACAAGCTTGTAATCATTTACAATAAAAT
Organism: Macaranga tanarius; assembly: GCA_949673435.1. Lineage (NCBI taxonomy): Eukaryota > Viridiplantae > Streptophyta > Magnoliopsida > Malpighiales > Euphorbiaceae > Macaranga > Macaranga tanarius. The sequence goes on from CATIWO010167498.1 coordinate 7,341, forward strand.
AATTAGATTCCAATTGCTCGAAACTTATGATCAAACATAAAAGACGAGTCCCAATACTTGCAAATAAAAATAAGTAACGATACTCATATAAATCAAAAGACGAGTCCCAACACTCACAAACAAAATGAGTCACGATACTTGTATAAATCAAAAGATGAGTCAAAATACTCGCAAACAAAATGAGTAACGATACTCGTATAAATCAAAGACAAGTTCCAATATTCACAAAACAAAATGAGTTATGACATTCGTATAAAACAAAGATGAGTATTTAATAATTACAAACAAAGGAGTATAGACACTCAAAAGAATTACACAAGGAAGGGAAGAAACTGAATAATTTTTCATTGATATTCAAAAGATTAAGTACAAAATCGCCTTGTGGAGCCATACATCAAAAATATTAAAAAAGACTAAAGTTAGTTAGGCTGTGAAGAAATTCGGGCTTCGCTTCCACCAGTAGACGAATCCCCAATAGTCGTGGGAGCAGCAAGATTCATTATTTTACTATTAACATATGAGGGGCTCTCTTGAGGATCCGCCGAAGCCTTTTCTATTTCCCTTCAAACTACTTCACTTAAATCTCGAAGGAAAATTTGGTGGATAGGAGAAAAATCGAGATCAGCATTCTGTAAAGACAAAAGTCGTTGGCACTCCGACTTTATAGCTTGCACAAAGTTGTTTGTAAGACTTTGAAAACCTTTCTTCTCGCTCAAGCGAACCTCTTTCAATTGACAAATTTCTTCATCACGAGTGGCTAATAATTTATTTTGCTCAATAATAGTTGAAGACAACTGAAAATTGAAACTCTGAAGCTGCATATTTTCTTTCTTCTCTTGCTCAAGGCTCGATAATGCACTGTCTCTTTCAGCATGAGCAGTGACAAAAATATCTTTTGCCCTCTTAATCTCATCCTCATATTCAATCTTTAGCTCATTCATTTTTTGGTCATTTAGACCACATTCAGATTTATGGATGTAACGAATATCATCCATTTCAAGAATCCCTTGAGCAGCCTGCAAAGAGAAAGGCTGATTAAAAAAAATTGAAATATATGTGTATATATATACCTCAAATAGGATCAGAAATATCTGACTCTTTAAGTCATTCTCATCATGACATTTCCATTTAGCCATATCCTTTCTAAGCCTAAAGTACTCAGATAAGTGACCACGAATGGCTGGATTCAGGATGCTTGGATTCTCAAATCGGCTCTCTATCTAAGGAACAGGGTTGGGACAACCTTCCAAACGAGGGCGCTTGAAGACGATGGTAGTTCCTTCACTAGCTGGTTCATAAGTATCCTCCGAACCCCTTGTGCATTTCCCTTTTCACTTGTCCGTATGACTAGATTCAGCATGGGGCCTAGGAGACATCTGAATACCATAATCTTCAATACTCAAAGGATGAGTGTCAGGATCTTCAAGAGTAGCTGCTGGTGCAGAAACCTCATTTACACATTCATCAATACCATCCATGAATTCATCTAACAAATCAGCCATCTACAAAAATAAAAAATAAAAGGAATTAGAAAATACCTTCAGATTCGAGAACATGACCTATGAGATCATAAATATAACACCCGTATTTTTAGAACACTGTCTATGAATCATATTTTCCATGATATTTATAGTAGAGTTGTGAATTATATTTAAGTTGAGTATGTGCATGTGGTAGAGAGGGGTGTATTTGTTATGAAAGTTTTGGACTATTTTGTCTAAATAGAAAGTTGTGGATTTTTAGGTAATAATCTAATTTTAGTAAGGGCGTGTGTAGAGATGGGTGATATTTATTATTATTTTATTTAGAAATAATTGTTGATATTATCTATATTATTATTATTATTATTATTATTATTATTATTATTATTATTATTATTATTATTGTTATTGTTATTATTATTATTATTATTATTATTGTTGTTGTTGTTGTTGTTGTTGTTGTTGTTGTTGTTGTTGTTGTTGTTGTTGTTGTTGTTGTTGTTATTATTATTATTAAGATATTATAAGAATTAGTAATTATGAGGAAGAGACTTTTAGAGGGGGCAAATGGTGAATTTTTATTAGTGAAGTGTGTGTGAGAGTATGTGTGTGTATATGTTTAAAGTGTAGAGATTTTTGTTAGAGAGGAAGAAGAGGAGGATTTTGGGGTTAGCTTTGGGAGATTTTTATATTTTTATCTATTCATCTAAGACTTAATTTAGAGAGCTATAGAAGATATATAAGTAGATTAAGCATCATTTTGGTAAGCCTTGCCTTTATTTTGGTTGATTGATGTTAGGTTATGATATGTGAATTTCGGATTCTGTTTTTCAGCATACATCAGTCTTAGTATTTTGAGCATAACTTGAGCTGTAAACCTCTAATTTAAGTAAATTTTAATGCTTTAGAAACTTTAGAGAGTCTACTATAATTTTTGTATTTTGTGCTAGAGCTAATTCTGCTGTTAAGACTGACTGGTATAGCTGAACATTTTCATACTCAATCTTCACCTCTATTTTACCTGGTTTTGTTTAAAAATCCATAATTAATTCTACAAACCTCTAAATTAAGTAATTCTAGTTAGGTTTTGAAGTAGACTCATAGATTTAGTTTCAGTAATATTTTTATGATTTTTGGATATGTATGTGAATTATTTGGGATATTGAACTTTGAGCTTGAAAGTGCACCTAGTTGCATTTGAGTGCAAATGTCATGTTGTCATGTGGCTATATGAATTGATGTATGAATTATGTGTAGGCATTGATAAGGATGTTGGAGACACTACTCACTAGGGGAATTTTGTTTTGAAGGAGTTGAAGCATTGTTGTAAGTGGTTACTAATATAATGAATATATATATTGATTCTCTAGAAATGAGAATAATATTGCTATAAATGAATTGATTGGAATATGTGATGAGATATGAATAATATGATGAATTGAAGATTTATTGAATAAAAAAATTATTGTGCTATGAATAAATGAGGCAAATTGATTATTGTAATTTGAAGTACATATATATATGTATTGAGAAAATATTGAATTGTGATTGAATATGAGAATTATATTACTTTAAAAAATTGGCAATTATCTGATGCTATGCATGGATTGAGCAAGAGATGTGATGTGTTGTGAATTGAATATATGAATTGTGAGAATTTATGATTTGTGATTTGAGTATGATATGAAGTGACTATGAGAAATGTATTGCTATGAAATGATTTACATATATTTATTAAGAATAATGAATTATGTTGAATGGAGTGATGGAATGTAATATAAGGATATGTGTGATTGTGAGGCTGAGCCGGGCGGATAGCCTTCACTGATTGTGAAATTTGGAACTGAGCCAGGCAGATAGTTCTAGTGATGGTCATATAAGAAAAAGATAAAATATGAGATAGGCAAGCTAAGGCAGGCGTATAGCTATCCAATGATTTATATGTGAGGATGTGAGAACTGGGACTGAGCTGGGCGGATAGTCTCAGTATATGACCAATTGTGAGAAATGCGCATGTGAGGTGGTTCCGGCCGAAAACCAAATTATGTGGTATTGTGAATGAATGAGATTTAGGTTTTATGTGAAAATGCGTGAATGTTTCCTTACATGATTTTTATGCTACAAAGCTGTGATATGTGTAAATTGATATACGTGAAGAATACTTTTAAATGCAAGTTGAATCTTGTATATTTTTAGTATATATATTCGGTATATATTTGGTATATATTTAGTATATCTTTGGTATATATTTGGTATATGTTGGGTATAGATTTGGAAGATATTTCTTATGAATTTAAATATTTGTATGTGTGTGAATTATGGATATTGAGCACTTGTTATTTTACAGGATTGATATTTTGACATAGTTGTGACTGGTATGTGTTAATATGTGATAAGAATGGTTTAGAAAGGTAAGTAAATTTTGGTATACCTTGTGAACATATTTGGTATGTGTGGAAATCTTGGTTATTAAGCAATTGTTATATATATATATATATATATATATCACTTAATTAGTTCTTGAGAAGTGATATATATATTGTTATATTAGTAATTACTTATTGAGTCGCAAGCTCACCCTTTTACAATTATTTTTCAGGAGATAGTTAGTAAGAGCTTGGTGCTTGGTGCTTGATTTGCTTATGATTTCCAGAGGTCCGAGGTGTGCTTGGTGAATCAACTTCCATTCTCATTTGTTATGCATCATTTGCATTTTAGTAATGTATTATGAGCATTTGGGTACTTTGTAAGGGTTGTATGGAGATTGCACTTGTATGTGCATATGAGTTAGAAATGTGCAGTTTATGTAAATGGCTATGCTATGCCAACACTTGTTGTTATTAGGATGAACATGTTAAGCACAATTTATGAGAAGTATGGTTCATGATGTGTGCATTGAACAATTGGGTTATGTTGTATATATGTACGATTTGTGAAGTTCATATGAATGTTATGAGTGTGGTGAACTTAAGTATATTATTTTGAATGAGAAATTGTGCCATTTTGTGTGAAAAACATTTTCCTATAAGTGTGTTGTGTATTAAATGCAATTAAGTGTGTTTTAGGCTGATTTTGGGTTAGAGCAGGGGAGGGGCTGCCACTAGCCACT
>CATIWO010167563.1:0-11884 GCA_949673435.1 Macaranga tanarius
AAATCCTAAAAAGTTTTAATAGCAAAAGAGTGAGCTTGCAACTCAATAAGCAACTACGAATACAGTTGCACACATATATTAATCACATAAGCAAAGAATTGATAGAATATGATAACCAATAAAATAAATGCAAACTAAGGATCATAATATAGTCTTTTAAACCTCTACCAAGTCTATAAATAATTACTATAAAGTTCCATTACCATTGGTACTACATCAAGTGCGTACGGGAGTCCAAAATGAAGGAGTAAGTGAGCAATAAAATGTCAAACTCAGTTAGAGAATCTTAATGATAGATTCATCTCAAGCTCAAAACATGAAAATTATATATTACTCTTTAAGGTTTCTCTAGCATCAAACCACGCTCCATTTGGAGCTCTATAGCTCAAGCTATGGTTAAAATACGAAGATAAAAGTATGCTGAAGAATGAGCTGACTCGTCACGAGTATGCCGAGTCGGCACCAAAATCCACTGTCACGACTCGGCACCCTTATGCTGAGTCAGCACAGGCGCAATGAGACATGACCCTTTAGACTATGTCGCACTCTTTCGTCCATAACTCCCTCTACAAAACTCGGATTCAAGAGGCTGTGGAAAGCTATTTTAAAGGGCTACAACTTTCATTAAGATACTTAAACTTAATTCGTTTGTATAGATTGATGAAAATGCCCTTGAAGTGACTAGTGATGTCAAAGCACATGACTCTTCATCAAAACATAACAATCCTTTCCAAACTTGAATATAACTTAATTCAAGCCATAACAACACATGCTAAGCATACTAAATCACACCAAATCATTCATCAATACATAATTCTCAATCATTCATAATTATAATGCATTATTCATTCATCAATTCATAATTAAACAACCCATTCACACATTGCATCTCATTCCAAAGTATGTACATTTCCATTCAATAATTTGTATCCGGTGGGACTTTTCTTCACACATACACCTCACACTTAGCTACAACTTGGCACATTCATCACACACACATTTACATTTCAAATGGCCATGAAATGAGACTATCCGCCCGGCTCAGTCTTACTTCACACAATTCATTCATTCATGGGTAGCTATCCACCGGCTTAGCTTTCCCATATTACACATCATTGAAGACTATCCAACCGGCTCAGTCTTCACTCAACACATATTCTCACACATTCATCAATTCCTCACTTGTTTTACTTTCTTGTGAAACACAACTCAATATAATTGCATCATAATAATTCATTATCAATAATTCACCAACATTTCATCTATGCTCACATTCAAAGCATTCAACATACACATTTATAGTGTCATTTACACAACACTCATATATCATCGTTGATTAACACCTCATCAAATTTGTAATACATAAAAGGTGGAACTCATTCTACACCATATTCAATACATTTTCATCAAAATAATCCTCATATTAACATCTCTTCTATGATCGCCAATTAATTCTTATATTCACAACATTCAACCTTCCAAATTAAATAGAGAATATATGGACCATAAACCAAAAGTATACTAAGAGTTTCCCAAGGATATACTAAAAGTAAACCAACAATATACTAACAATATACCATTATGCACACATATATCATTATTTTCTGATATTATCATTATTAACATATCCTTACATATCCAATACATAAAAAGGTGGATCTCATTCCACAACATTTCACTAATTCATATATATTCATTCAATTCTATTTAGGAATACACAATAATACACATAAAAGACAAGCATATATATACAACATATATCAATAGTTACTTACCTCCAAGTGCTCCCTACTCTAAAATGAGTCTTTCTTTCAATGATGAGTGCTTTCCTCCCATTTATCAATCCCTACACAATTTCATATATCAATATAACAAGCAAACATCAAAATTCACCCTAACCTCACAAAGTGTACTAAATGCTCAAAGTTCATTAAGACCTAGACACATACACACAAATCCAATAACCCCTAATTTGCTATTAAAGCTAGGGTTATATGTCTACAATAAATTCTAATTAGAATTATTCAATTAGGACAAGTAGAGAATTAATTATGGATTTTACAATCCATCCGGGCAAAACAGGGCACTCATATGAGCAGTGAAATGTCCAGCCCTATTTGACTTTTATAACTACAGAATCAGTCCAAGTTCAAAACACAAAAGTTATAGAGGACTCTTTGAAGTTTCTAGGAAGTTTAACCTTGCTTAATTCAGAGCTATATGGCTCAAGATATGGCACAAACAAGAAGACTGAAAAATAGAGAGGTAGAATTCGAATTTCACAAAAAACTACAACTCAACCAATTCCAATCAAAATATAATTAAAGCTTACCAAAATGATGCTTCAATAAATTATTGGTCTCTTAAAGCTTATCAATCTTCTTAGTAGACAAAGAAATAAAACTCAAAACTCTCTCAATCTTAACACAAATCACTCTTCTTCTTCTTTCCTCAATCTCTACACATATACACATACATACACACACAAAACTTCACCCAATTAAAATCCTACAATTGCCCCCTCCAAAAGTCTTCCATAATCATTGCTACACTAACTATTTAAATCCATATCTATCAAATAACAATAATATAATAATACCTAATACTATAATAAAATATCACCAATATACTACTAAGCCCCTTAATGAAAATGTTATATTGTATAAAAGCCCATGATTTTTCCATAGTGTCAAATCAACCCCGAACTTATCTTACAATTAGGTCCTTCTCTACCAATATGCAAATTCCCATACTTAAACATATTTCACCATTGGACTCTATATGTCATGAATACATAATACATAAATAGTGCATCTAAAATACAGGTGTTACATAATTAGTTTTTGAGAAGTGATATATATATAGTTATATTAGTAATTGCTTATTGAGTCACAAGCTCACTCTTTTGCAACTATTTTTCAGGAAAATAGTTAACAAGCTTGAGGCTTACATTGATAGTGAGTTTCGGAGGCCCGAGGTGTGCTTGGTGAATTCATCCCCATTCTCATTTGACATGCACCATTTATATTTTGTAATGAATTATGAGTATTTGAGTATTTTATAATGGTTGTGTAGAGGTTGCACTATGTGATGTGCATTGAACCAAAGGGTTATGATGTATATATGTATGAATTATGAAGTTAATGTATATGGTTGTATATTTACTAACCTTATATATTCTATTTGGAAGAGTAATTGGTGAAATATTTGTAAAATGGTTGAGTATATGTAATATACATATATTACTTGGATTTGAGAAGCCATGAATTATATGTGTGAGGTTTTGTTCATGATATGTGTTAGGTTGTGCATTGTATATAGGTGTGTTTTAAGTAGGTTTTAGGACAGAATCGGGGAGGGGCTGCCACAAGCCACTGGCGGGCGCTAGTGACTGGCGAGCTCCAGTCCCCTTGGCTGCCACCAGCCATTGGCGGGTGCCAGTCCCCTGGTGCAGATTTATATATATAAAAAATTTATTTACTTAATTATTTCTTCTGCTTGTATGTATGTAATTGGATGTTGAGCTCTTGAATGGTGCATGACATGTATTTATGTCCTTGAAAGGATTTTAACGAATTCTTTTAGACACATATTTGGGTTTGTTTGAGGCCACGTATTGCGGATCTCACACTTTGAGCATCTTTAAAGCCCTCCAGAGATTCATCACCGACCTCCGATGGGTTTCCACACTGCAAATAGGATTGGGTAGAAAATCGGTCCCAGTTCAAAGGGTCTGCAGTCATTTTATTATTGTTGGGAGAGAATGGACATTACGAGGAGTTCTCGATGTTGTTCAGAGTAGTTGATATCCCGTTTGCCTATAATGCTATATTGGGTAGGCCTTTCCTCTTCAAAACATGCGCCAGTACATACATCAGGTATCTCATTATGAACATTCCTATAAAAGACGGATAACTGTGCATCCGGGGAAACCAGTAAACTGCCAGTGAAGCCTACCTGGTAGCGATGAAAGATGTGGCAGAAACCCTTTTGCTAGAAACACTAGAGTCTGAGAGAGCCAATCCGAGCCGATGGGGAAGATAGTGGAATGGGCCATATCGGTAGACCGAAAGTTGAAGCTAGGCAGAGAGATGGAAGAGTCAATTCATTAGGAAGTACTCTAGGTGCTAACGCAGAAAGAAGAGTCCTTTGCCTGGTCTCTAAAGAGCATCAGAGGAATCAGTCCTGAAATCTTAACCTACAAGCTAAACATGGATCCCTTCGTCAAACCAGTAAAATAGAAGAAGAGAAAGCACATCTCATAATGATAAAAAGCCATCTCAGCGGAAGTATACTACCCTGACTGGTTGTCCAATATGGTGTTGGTGAAGAAGGCAAGCAGAAAATGGAGGTTGTGTGTTGACTTCACGGATCTCAAGAGGTTGTGCCCCAAAGACAGCTATCCATTGCTCAACATCGACCAGCTAGTGGATTGCACTGTAGGGTATGAGATATATAGCTTCATGGATACATAAGCCGGATATCACCAAATCAGAATGAGCAAGGAGGATGAAGAGAAAATCTCTTTTATCACAGATTGGGGAGTTTTCTACTATAAAGCCATGCCCTTTGGCCTGAAGAACGCCGGAGCAACGTATCAGAGGTTAGTAAACCGAATGTTTAAAGAACAGATAGGGAAAATAGTGGAAGTTTATGTCAACAACATGATTGTAAAGAGCACTCAAAGCTCAAATCACACCAAAGACTTACTTGAGGCACTTAGCATACTAGATAAGTTTGGAATGAAGCTAAACCCAGAGAAATGCGTGTTCAGAGTAAAAGTAGGAAAGTTCCTGGGATTCATGATATCTCAGAGGGGAATCAAAGTAAACTCAGAGAAGATTCGAGCAGTGATGGATATGAAAGCCCCCCAGACTATCAAGAAGGTACAAAGATTGAATGGGAGAGTAACAACATTGGGACATTTCATCTCATGTTTCGCCATACGATGCCTGCCATTCTACGAGACCCTTAAATGCTTTAAGAACTTTCAATGGACTGTAGAGTGCCAGAAGGCATTCGAGGAGCTGAAATCATTCCTCAGTGCCCCTCCCCTACTCAGCAGACCCAAGCCTGGCAAATCGCTCTACCTCTATTTATCTGTATCAGAGGAGCTAGTTGCTTTAGTCCTAATAAGAGAATAAGGGGAAGAGCAATTCCCGGTATACTATGTCAATAAGACGCTGAAAGAGGCAAAAGTGAGATATTCGAAGTTGGAGAAACTGGCGTTTACCTTGGTCACATCGGCAAGGCGATTGAGGCAGTATTTCAAAGTGCATCAAGTTATCATCAGGATAGATCAGTCGTTGTGCAAGGTGCTATAAAAGGTAGAAACATTAGGAAGAATAGCAGAGTGGGCCACTAGGGTTGGCAGATACAAGGTTACATATGAACCTAGAAAGGCTATGAAGCATAAATCCTTACAAATTTTATAGCAGGATGTGCAGAAGGTGAGGAAAGGCCTCCTATTCCTATTCTAAAACTTTGGCAACTATTTGTAAATTGGGCTGCTGGACTAGCAGGAGCCGGAGCTAGAATTATCCTACTAGGGCTGAATAGAATTAAAGTTGAGTACGCCTTGTAAATCAAATTCAAAGCCTCTAACAATGTTGCAGAATATAAAGCCATGATAGCAGGACTCAATCTGGCTAGAGAAATTAGACCAGAAGCTCTAATAATACGGAGTAACTCGCAACTAGTGGTCAATCAGATGGAAGGCCGATTCTCAGCAAAGGACATGGACATGGCCAAATACCTGGCTGTGGTCAATAATATGGTAGAGCAATTAAAGGAACAGGGAACATAAATCATATTGAAGCAGATCCCAAAGGAATTGAATTAGGAAGTCGATACCCTTTCCAAGTTAGGAAGTGGAGGAGAAAACCCCCAAGGGGAGTACTGCTAGAACTAACCATCTAGCATGAATTGAAAGTCTTTACCATCGACGAAATGGGGTGGATGAAACCCATAATAGAGTGGCTTGACTCAGAAATCCTCTCAGAAGATAAAGTCGAGGCCAGAAAGATCCAGTAAAATATTGTCAACTAATCCTACGATGACGGCCTATTATACAGGAGGTCTGCTACCCACCCTCGGCTATGATGTGTCACTAAAGAAGACGGATAATACATGCTTAAGGAGATCCATGAGGGAATTGGAAGAGCCCATGAGGCAGCAAGCATAGTGGCACGTAAAGCACTATTATAAAGGTACTACTGGCTTACTATAGAAGCATATACGAGACAGATGGTGAAGAAATGTGATAAGTGCTAGTATCACGAGAGAAATAACTATGCACCCCCAGCTCCGTAGTAACCCCTTGGCACAACATGGCCTTTCGAGTAGTGGGGAATGGACATCCTTAGTCCATTTCCACCCGCTAAGGGTCATAAGAAGTTTCTGGTGGTTGCAGTTGATCATTTCATAAAATAGGTTGAAGTCGAGGCTGTAACATAAATCACGTAGGCTAAGATCATTAGTTTCTGGAGGGAGGTAATATGCAGATATGGAATACCTAAGAGGCTAGTCATAGATAATAGGAAACAATTCGATTGCAAAGAATTCAGAGAATTTTACCAAAGGCTACATATTGAGTTGTAGTTCACATCTATTGCACACTCATAGACGAATGGCATGACGGAGGTGACAAACCGCACTATACTCCAGGGCATCAAGAAGAGGCTAGACCAAGCTAAGGGAGAGTGGGTGGAAGAGGTGAAGAGCTATACAATGTCTTATGGTCCTACAGGACGACACCCAGAGTAAGTTCAAGAGAAACACCATTCAAAATGGCATATGGCAGCGAAGCAGTAGTTCCAGTAGAGATCAGTTTGCCAAGCTATAGGGTCATGGCCTACAGTGACAAATAAAATAATGAAGTGCTCAGGATGAACCTAAATTTGTTTGAGGAATCTAAAGAAACAGCAGAAGTGAAGATGGTTTCATGTAAGCAAAAGATGAGCAGGTATCACGACTAGTGAATCAAACCACAAAAGTTTGAACAAATGGACTTAGTCATAATAAAGGCAGACATTTGCAAGGGCAACACTGGCATGGGAAAACTAGAACTAAATTGGCAGGGACTGTATCAAGTTGAAGAAGTTATTGGCCCAGCAATGTATCGGTTATCAGAAACCAATGGCAAACACTTGCCCCTAACATGGAACACTCTGAACTTAAAGAAATTCTATCAGTAGCAGAACTAGTAAGTAAGTGAAGAGAGCACTAATGAGTTGTAATATACTAGGCTAACAATGGAGCCACTATTTTATCTAACACTCTGCTTACTATAGTGATTAAATGAAAGTCGCTGATGATGAGTTTTTTGTTATACTTTTAGTACTTATTAACTTACTATAAATTAGGCATAAAGCTCCAAACATGAGGCGCGACGAATCACCCTCAGGGATGAATCTCTCCTTTATATTTTGCTTAAATCTCTAATCACGAGGCACGATAAATCACCTTCAGGGATGAATCTCCCCTCTATATTTTGCTTAAATCTCCAATCACGAGGCACGACGAACCGCCCTCTAAGATGAATCTCCCCCCAGCATTTTATAAAGTTCTAATCTCCATCCCCAGCATTTTGCTTAAATCTCTAATCATGAGGCACGATGAATCGCCCTCAGGGGTGAATCTCCCCTCCATATTTTGCTTAAATCTCTAATCACGAGGCGTGATGAATTGCCCTCAGGGATGAATCTCTCCTCTATATTTTGCTTAAATCTCCAATCATGAGGCGTGATGAACCGCCTTCTAAGATAAATCTCCCCCAGCATTTTGTAAAGTTCTAATCTCCATCCCTTCAATGCAACGAATCACCCATTTGACGAATCCCTTTGCCATACTTATCATATATTTTGATTTTATTGGCGTAATGAGCCACCCGTAAAAAATGAAACTTTACCCTATGTTTATCAGTAATGTCCATCGTCTGCCTGAGATGCGCCCAAGGTTTGCTCAAAATGATGAATCCCACGACAAATGAGTCATCACTTTACACTATTAGAAATAAACAACATTATTGTCTCTAATGCTACGAATCGCCTAAGCGACAAATCACCACTTTTTTGACATAAGTCACATCAATAAATCCTCAATGAAATAAAGCGAGCATCACGAAATAGACAGCTGAAGTTCTAGATAATGTGGAGAATCAACTAAAATAGTCATACACACCAGTAGTTCAAAGTTTTATCATATAGCCATTAAAATATATATTACACAACATCAAAATAGAAGGAAAATAGTGATCCGGACCCACGAACGGTTTAGATCCGGATGGAAATTTTCTAGCTCCTTCGCAAACTGAGCCTTGGCATCTTCATACAAGGTGAAAGACTCCTCCACCATGCTCTGGATCTGTGCGTTCAGGCCATCGACCATTTCCTGATTCACCTTTGAGACCGTATCAAGCGAGCGCCTCATGTCTTCTTTCTCCACCACTAGTGCCTGGTTCCTGTCATGTTTCGCCTTGAATTGACTTTCAAGGACAGTAATCTTCTTCTAGTACTCCTTTGATGCATCCATAAGTGCTTGTGCATGCCTCTCATGGAGATGAACTAACTCTAATACTGCCCCAACTACCCTCGAACGCCAAGTAGAAACACACTTATACAATGCCACCATCCGATCATCAGCTATTTGAGCCAACTATAATTGATGCACAATATAATTACCACAGTTAGTACAAGAAGGGCAAGGAAGACACAACAAACAAATAACATGAAATGGAAAAATACCGACCTGAAGCGCAGATAAGCGCTGGAAATTACCTATGTCGAGATCTATGACAACGACGCTATGTAAGTCTTCATCACCAGGCAGCATGCAAGTCTTAGCTAGGTCCATGCTCATGCTAGCCGTACGAATCGACACTGGCCCAGACCTCTTATGTTTACCCTCTAACCGGGCATGTAAGTCCTTGATAGCTTGAGATACGCTCCCACGACAAACTGGTCCAGATGAACCCTTCAATTGACGAAGACATAACAAAACCACCTTGAGGCAAGGGTGCTTTGTGGGGAAGCTAAGTCAAACCAAGGGAAGGGATCGAAGGCGGACACACAGGATCGGTCGGAGGTGTATCCCCCTAAACAGTAGTAGGAATCACAGGCGGATGCCCACCCACTAGCGATTTAGGTGAACCAGTAGGAGGTGGCAAGTCGCTTTTACCCAGCCAAGCACGGATTACATCCTTGAGACTTTTACCTGTAAATAAAAAAACAGATAAAGAGGTCAGTAACCCAACCGAGTTAATAGAAAATTATGCAAACATCTAGCAATTCGACCAACCCTTTAATTACTTAATAATTTTCACACAATCAAAGCAACGATCTTTGGCCTTGCCCCTCAATATGGCAAGTTTGCTCTCTTCCTCATTTGAAAGCTCAATTTTACCCATCCCTCTAAACGTCTTCTTAACCCAATGGTGAGGGATATCCCCCCAACCTGTTGCATTGGTAAGAACGAAAAAGTTCTTGTACTAAGATTTTCTAAACTTTGACAAACCCCCAAACAATGCCCTGTTAGGACGACCTAACAAATGCCAATACTCTTTCTTTTTGATAAACATCCAAAGATACTGGAAAATGTTAATGTCCAGCTCCAACCCCAACTACCTACAGACAACAACGAAACTACTTAGAATCATCTACCCATTCGAGGTTAGCTGGCTCACCGGTACGCCATATGTCTTAATAAAAATCACAACAAATGGGTTCGAGGGAAAATGGAGCCCTGCATACAAGGAATCTTCGTACACCATCACCCAATTCCCCTCAAATATCGAGTTGCCCTGACAATCCTCCAGAAGGGATAATGAATACCCAGCAAGAATAGCAAACTCATCCTTAATCTCTGCCAGACGAGCTGGGGTAAGGTAAGAAGCAACACTGTTGATGCCGGCAAACTCCTCACCCACACTCACGGTACCACTATCACTAGAACCACCCCTGATTATAGAGCCACGAGCGGCAGCATGGTGGCAAGGATGAGGAGGTAAACTAGGTTCCTGAGAGGCACTAGAAGCCTTAGAGTCATCAGAAACAGACACAGCCTCCATGTCCGGTGGCCTTCCTATAACCAGTAGGCTGCCGTCAATTTCCCCAACACACTCAGCCAAGGTATCTACACTGGTAAACACCAATCACAAAAAGGGGAAAAATAAAATAGATATTACAACCCAATGGCAACAAGCAAAATCAGCACATGCGTGCCAATAATAACTGCAATAATGACAGCAGGCACACAACATATTGTCGAATAGAACAATAAATTTTAAGTAGAGTAAAAGCAAGTTAGGAAAATAACCAACCATACCTCCAGAAGCAGCTATGGACAAATAATGTGCAGTAGTTCAGATCCGCCACTCGAAGCTCCAACGGCCAACAAACAAATAAGCGGAGAGAATAAAAATGAAAGAAAGCAAAAGAAAATAAAGGAGACAATAAAGGGGGAAATGGCAGAGGAAAGCACAAAAGAAGAAAGAAAAAGTTGAGCCAATGTGAAGAAGAGGAAAGGATTTGAGAGAAGAAGGAAATTTAAAAGTTTTGTTCAACAATTAATGCCCATTAATTACGACCTTTTACACAAAGAAACATCAATCACACTTATGGCTGTAGCGTGAATTTCAAATAGACATTCATGTAAAATAAAGCAACGTGACTCCATAATACCTCAGGAAACGTAACCACCTAAAATCGTCTTATAGGCTGAACAGCAGCTGCTAGCCAACAGGTAGAAAGATCACAATGAATCGACGCCTTACCACACTGACCCTGTTCCACACTCCATTGTCCGGACCTAGGTTGAACATAAATGATAAACTATTTGTAGGGGGAACCTTGGTAATATAGCCCAGACATCCCAATTTAGGCCTAATAAGGGATTCTCTCCAGTAGCAAAGCCCAACTCAAGACTGCAAAGCCCAAACAGCAGATCCATGGATTACAGGCTCGGATGATTTGTACGGATCGTAGACCCAGTGAGCTAGACCAACCAAATACTAGAGAACTATGAAAAACCGATAAACCACTCAGTCTGCACCAGTCGATAAGCCTATGACCAACCCACGCCCAACAATGGATGACGCCAGGCCGGGTACGCACACTGAACAGGCCCAAGCCAACGGAGTAAGCTATAAGCAGGTAGGGAACATGCCCACATGAACAATAACAAGCCATGAACATATATGGAACATATCCATATGAATAGTACCAAGCCCCAACTATAATTCTCCACGTGGCAGGCGGTTCCAACATATAAGCTGGAGAACACATACAAAAGGTAAGCCAACCTCATTCCCACCTGAAACCCTAAATCTTTCTCTGGTATTCTCTTCTAACTTATTCGTTGAAGTTGGTTCACCGGGGCCCCGTCCGGCGTGCCTACTCACTGGTTTATTTATTTTACAGGACCCACAACTAAGGGAGTAGACCAGCTGTTATCAGATAGCAAAGCAAATTGAGTTGCATTTAAATAAAAGAACTTACCATCATTTTGTTTTCTATATGGATTAACAAGTTATATTACTTAATGTTACTAGAAATTCAAGTACACGGTAAACGTGTTCCAGTTTTGAAGCAAAAGTCAATTTATGGATTATAGATGAGAACTCAACGAAAAATGGCAACTAAATGCAAAAGATATAAGGGATGAGAAACATAAGAAAAATAGGAAACATAAGAATTATAATATTCTACCAACTCTCATTGGAGGAGCAAGAGCAAAAAGTTAATTTCATAAGTCCATACAAAGTGACGACTTCTAACATGAAAAGCAACAATATCTCCTGGATGACACAAGCAATCTCTTCCTTAAAGGCACTCTCACTAACTAATGGTGACGGTCATAAAAAAGACAAGCATTGAGATTTTAGCAT
>CATIWO010167574.1:0-23637 GCA_949673435.1 Macaranga tanarius
TCGGAGAACTCATTATCTCCAGACCCGCCCCAATAAAAATTTTCGGGACAGTTCGGTTCGGAGAAAGTCAAACAGTCAACGGATATTTTCGGTTCTGGAGATTTTCGGTTCTGTTTTTTCGGTTTTTCGGGACAGTTCGGATTTCTCCGCGACCCGCGCTCAGCCCTACCCGTGGGCTATCTAATGTGTAGGCCTGCAACACAAATCATAAATCAAAATATCCTACAAAAAAATACAAAGTTAGTGCAAAATAAAAATAATAAATAAATTCTAGCTATATACATATTAATAAATTACAAAAGTTAAAGTTAAATCTAGAATTAATTAAATTAGTTTACAATGTCAAATAACCTAATTTTATATTAACCATAAAATAAATAACTAATTAATTCATAAATCCCTAGTTAATTAAATCATCATCAATTAATAATAAAAATATTGCATAAAAATAAACAGGTCAAAAATAAAAATAGCAACAATAAATCACATACGAACAAATATAAAATATACCAAATAAATAATAAATAAAAAAGAATTAAAAAAAATAAAAAAAATAAAAGGAGGGCAATGCCTCGGAAGTAAACAAGAAAATAGGGAATGGTGCATGGCACTGTTGCCATGCACTATTTCCAAAAAAAAAAAATTAATGGGCGGCCACAGTCCATATGGCACTGTTGCCGTCAAATACAAAAAAAAATTATAATTTTTTTTAATAACAATAAAAAATAAAAAATAAGAAACGAAATAATAATAACAATAACAATAAAAATTACAACACATAACACATAGCAAATTAGATTAAAAATAAAATCAAATTTTTATAAGCAATTAACTTAATTTGAGCAATTAAATGAATTGAAATTAACAACACATACAATCATCTTAAATCAAACAATTCATTTAATTCAAAAGAAATAAAAAATAATCAGACATAAAAAAATAAACTGAAAAGAAAAGAAGAATGATAAGAGTTACTGTTAAAAGTATTTGCCCTCAGAAGCTCCATTAGTAGACAGTAATGATGAGTCCCACAGTGTAAGACCAAATCTTTCTTTCTAGATCTGCGTTCTTTTTTTTTCTGATTTTTTGCCAGAAGATTTTTCCTCTCTACCCTTTTTTTTACGTCTTTTTTTTTTCAGGCTCTCCCTTTTTCTCTACTATTTCTGGCTTTTTATAAAAATAGATATTCTCTCATCTATTAGTGTTTCACTCTAAATCAACTCCTTTTAAATTATCTTATATTTATCACAAAATTATCTATTAATTTAGGATTTGATTGAGATAGGCTATGGGCTGAGCTTTCTTTAGAAAATGTTGGTCCTTTAACCTTACACTGTTGGATCCATCTTTTTGGGCTTTCATCATTGGACTTTTACCTCATGGGCCGGGTCAGACCATGTGTCCACAACACCTATATTTTTTTTAAAGTATAACTGAGATTTATTTAAATATGAAAAAATCTAAATTTTTAACGAATATATTAATGATATGAACTTGAATTATAGATATAATAATCTTCTATTATATTTTATTATAAATAGCGTCAACTTTTTAAAATAAATGTGTGGATGAAGTATCTTTCAAAGGCTAGCGAGTTTCTTAATATTTTATTGATATTAAATTTATATATACAAACTAGTTTCAATGAGTTAGTTTTATAATTATATTATTACTATTGATCTTAATAAGCTCAATAAATCAATATTTTAACCGCTAATAATTTTTTAATCCACCAAATATATTAAATTAATAGAGTTGATTGTAATTAGACATTTTTCTTTTAGTTTCACCTTTCTATCATGTTCTAAGTAAATGGAATTGACTTTTGCTAATGTAGGATTTAAACTAATAAAAATTATTAAATAAAATTTCATTTGTTTTAAATTCTATTTTTGACTTTAAAAATTAACAATTGAAATAGATATAAGTTGATTATAAATTCTATTTTTAATCCAGCAAATATATTAAATTAATAGAGTTGATTGTAATTAAACATTTTTCTTTTAGTTTCACCTTTCTATCATGTTCTAAGTAAATGGAATTGACTTTTGCTAATGTAGGATTTAAACTAATAAAAATTATTAGATAAAATTTTATTTTTTTAATTCTATTTTTGACTGTAAAAATTAACAATTGAAATAGATATAAGTTGATTGTAAATTCTATTTTTAATCCACCAAATATATTAAATTAATAGAGTTGATTGTAATTAAACATTTTTCTTTTAGATTCACCTTTCTATAATGTTCTAAGTAAATGGAATTGACTTTTGCTAATGTAGGATTTAAACTAATAAAAATTATTAAATAAAATTTTATTTGTTTTAAATTCTATTTTTGCCTTTAAAAATTAACAATTGAAATAGATATAAGTTGGATATGAATCTTGATTTAAAATATTTTTACTTACCCATAAGTGTTATCCACTTTATTTTTGTTTATGAGTCCATTTTATCATCATGAATACAATTATTTAAATTTTCATAAAAATTGATTACTATATTTTTGGGATAAGTACAAATAAGTACCATGTGGTTTAAGAGTTTTAGTATCAGGGGCCTGTGATTTTTTTGTGACACTTCAGTACTATGTGGTTTCATATTTATAGCACTTATGTGACAAATTTTATTACAACTCATTATTTATCTCTCCTCAAACATCCAAAAATTAAAATTTGAATACAATTTGATAGAGGGAAAAAAAAAGTCTATCTATGGTAATTTTAAGTGATAATAATAATAGAAAAAATTAAAATAATTAAAATAAATTTTTTCACATTTTTTTTCTAAAAAATATTCTAAACATTATAGACAATGCCATTATTACTAAATCCTTATTAAAATTATAAGGATTTGATTAAAATTAAAAATTATACGTTTCAGATGTTGGAAGAGAGAGAAATTACAAGTTGTAATAAATTTTGTCACCTAAATACTACAAATATAAAATCACAAAATACTGAAATATCACAAAAAAAACTACAAGCCCTCAATGGTAAAATGCTTAAACCACATGGTACTTATTTGTACTTATCCCTATATTTTTTAATTAATATAATTTTTTTAGAAATAAAAAATGTCTTCCCTCAATTCTTTCTTCCGCATGTGGAAGACTTCTCTCTCCTCTATAGTTAGGGTTAGGGTTTCCTAATCTTTTCTAGATTTATGATCTTGCTTTCTTTTCTCTTCATCCCTATTGTAAAAGTATATGTTTTTTCTTTGTTTTCTCTTCTCCTTTTTATTTTTTCTCTAATTTTGCTCGTAATCTTCATCTGTTTCCTTCTAATAATGTCGAATAATTTAGCTGATCTTTGTGCAACTTTAAAGCTCACTGATAAAGATGTGCATGCTATGGATTTAGGGAATATAAATGATGATAATCATGATTTTAATGTTGTGGCTTTAGAGTTCAACCTATTTCGCATTCAATTCTCTACGTTTCAAGATAAGAAAAAAGTGTTATCTGGGGCCTATAGCATTTTGATAAGTCTCTTATTGTCTTACATAAGATTCTTTATGAGGGCTCAATTGGCTAAGTTAGAGATGAAGTTTGTTCCTTTTTAGGTGAGAATCTATAATAAGCCTATTACAAGGAGGGACAAGGTATCTTTTAAACATGTAGCATCTAAGACTGGTGCGGGTTTTGGAGTATGATCATAAGGGTGATGGGCTATTTGGGCAATCTGCTTGTATTAAAATTAAGGTTGATGTTTGCATTCCGCTGAAAAAAGGCATTGTAGTTTTGGATGATTTGGTGGCTAGGGTAATGTGATCCTAGGTTCCACAAAAGAAGATTTTAAGAGAGGTCCATGCCAATAAGTCAACTTTTATAAATTCATATTTTATATAGCAGGATTCAGTATTTTAGCTATAACTCACTCTACCAAAGTCAGATTGAGGTGATACAAAAGGTTTTAAAAAGATAAGACACGGACCTATAACTTTACTAAAGAAAGCTAGGACTAATTTGATCATCCCTAAGGGCTAAATTCTGAGACAATCATCAGATCATGTACAGATCCAGGCAAATTGAGCTTACTTCAGTAAATGGGCCATATCTCACACAATACAAATCAAATGAAGCAATTCAAAATGTTTTTTAAAGCTAACATCAAGGCCTACAATTTTCGTATTTTGGGCTTGAGTCAGTTCAGCCTTAATTTTAGTCAAAAGTGCATTACAACCTACTATATATGTAAATCCAAATTTATATAGAAATATATTTCTTCTTTAGGAAGAATTATATTTTATTATCTGAATATGATTATGTTTTCTTGTTTAACTAGGAAATTAATTAGGTTTTTTTAGGATCTGTTAAGCCTATATAAAGGCATTATTTTATATAACTTGGCAGCTATGGATTATTAATAAAAATTAGAGAGTTTTCTCTTTGGTTATTTAACTATATGTTCTTATCAAACCTTGTATTTATGGCGAATAAATTTATGACTTATCAATCTATCTTCAAATAATAGATTGTGGCATATTCTTATTTATATGATTTAAAACTTGATTTGAACTTTTCTTGAGAGCAATAATATAGAAACATCAAAGAATAGAATACACGAACCCTTTGGCTATATAAACCCGTGTATCACTAACTTGAAAATTTCTTTAACAACCCAATATCATGCCCAAGGAAAGCCAAAAAATAGATTTTAAAGTTTGACATTTCAATTAGAACATAAGGAAACTAAGTCTCTTAAATTTCAATTATTTGAACGCTATAAAATTTGATCAATTCTTTTGATAAATTTGGTTGCATTCAATTAAGAACACTAGAAAACAAACAATTTGTACTGCTAAAGGAAAAATAATAATTCTTATTGATTATAATTGAAAATTCATCCATTCTTATATAAGAAGGATAAACACCCTAATAAGACTCCTAATGCTACTAGATTTCCTTTAGAATAGAGGAAACTCAAACATACTAAATATTCAATATAAATCAAACTCTCTTAATCCAAATGCAACTAGGATTACTGCTTTAATATAGATAACTCCAATATTAATTCAAAGTCCTACCCAAACTAAAATAAATTAAGGCCCAAAAATAAAGTTGGCCCATAAAACTATTAAAACCCAACATCAACATGCTACTCGGCCTCATCATGAATTTGGACTTGGAATATGTTAAATAAAGTCCAATCCTCTTGATTTCCATATTGAATAAAGCCTTTACAACACTTTGGATCTTTATATCCATGTCATATATTCCATAAAGCCTTGTAATGCTTCCTTGAACCTTTTAGCCTTTGATATAGTTATTGGGCCTTGAGGTAACTCCAATGCATCATGATCTTTTTTAGGTGAATGCAACCCTTGAATAGACTCTTTTTGCACTTGTTGCCTTACCTCTCCATCAAGCGCATTAACTTGTAGCCAATCCATATCAGTGGGTTTAGGTTCATGTTGAATGGGTTCCTAAAATCTGTCGTCTAGCAAGTTCGTGTCACTAGGGTTTAGGTGAATTTCATATATGAAAAACTCCTTAATTTATGCTATATATATGGTATGTTTGATTGCATATAAAGGGATTATGATAAATCAAATGCTTTTAATATAAAATCTACATAGGAATATGGACCTAATTTATGTGCTTTACCTGGTTAGTCATGTTTATTGTATAAGCCTTTCAAATGTGTTTTTGCAACTTCTATATCAGTGGCTCCTACACATGACACTATAATATATGATGTGCGTCATTCATTTTTTAAATCTAATTCTAATTAAAGTAATGATGTTGAGGCTCTATTTAATTCTACATAGGTGTATAATGTTCCTTTGTTAGAGGGGGTTGAATCGGGTTCACTTTAAGTTCTAATTGTTGCTTGTTTTGGAGTTTTATGCAGAAGGTGTGCCACTAGGTAGAACTAGCGTATTAAAAATGGTGATGCTTTTATTAAATCATAAGATTTAGTGATTGAAAAAGTTAGTAGCCATAATATTTTTACAGACTCTGTATTTATGAGTCTACTTTCATTTCCAACTAGAATCACATTATTTGCACTTGTACATAATTATTTATGAAATTTTTAACAACATCAGGTCACACAAAGCAATGGACTGAGTACCAAAATGTCGAGCCCTATTAGCCTATCCTGAAGGTAAATTTAACCAAAACTCAAAACATAAAAGTTGTAGAGAACTCTCTGAAGTTTCTATAAAATCTAAGAAAACTTTATTTGGAGTTCTATAGCTCCAGTTATGCCAAAAAAAACAAGCTAATGAAAATAGAGGATTCGCATATGAAAATCACACTTCAAGAATTCTAGTTAAACACAACCAAAAACACATAAAAACTTACTAAAAGAAATGTTCGATCTATCTAGGCTCCCTTAGGGCCTTGAAAACACTTGAAAGATGGCAAAAATCAAGCTTTGGATAGTCACTTTTTTTAGGTTTTTAGAGAAGTACGAATTCTGCTATTTTTTTCCTTCCAAACTTATCTTAATTAATATATATCCACTTATATTGGAAAATCTCTTTTTAATCCTTAATGAAATCTTAATATCATCCAATTACCCTCAAGTTTCTAATTCTCCATTCTAAGCCATATTAGTTTTTTCAATTAAGTCCTCTCTCTCCAATACACTCCAAACACTCTTAATCCTAATTTAAGTCCATGCTAATTGTAGGTGGAGGGGTTCAGCGCGCACCCAAGTATTTGGCAACTACGACACTTTGTGGGCTTAGGGCCTATTAAAAGTACAACTTTGGGCCTTTTTACAGACTTTGGTTAGAGATGGGAGTCGCTACCTGGATAAAATTCGGGATACTTTTACAGCAATTGGATTCCACGAAGGAAGCCAAGCAGCTGTCCTCAAAGATTGGGTTTAAAAATCGGGTATGAACTTTTAATGGCCCATCCGACCTTGCGATCGACCTCCGCACGTATTTTATATTTTATTATTTCTAATTATTTAATTATTCTTTATATTACATGTAAATGGCTATTTTAATCCAAATAATTTTTAAATTTTATAATTTAGTCTAAGTTTGTTTATTAAGTCCAATTTCATGTAATTTAATCCTTGATTCATCCATTCATACATCACATATACCATTCGTTCATATACAGTAAATAAAATCAACAACAAAATTAAAACACACAAAGAAAAGGGGAAGAGAAATGAATTACATCCCTTTTCATGCAATAAATTAAATAATAAATAAATAAATCCTAAAATAAATAACAAAATAATGGAATAATCCATTGTTAGGCTGCACTGCCATTAAAAAGAAAATTAAGTCACCAAAAAATAGAAATCCTACAAAAGAAATTCCAAGAATATTAGCAAATAATAGAAGAAATAAAAATAGACTAATTAGCCACAAAGGCGGCGCCTCTATGGAAATAAGGAATCAATTGAGTAGGTGTAACGCCTGTTTATACAATAGTCATAAAATTTAAATCTCACATTCAAGTTACAGAGGCGTCACCTCTACACAACATAGGCGACGCTTTTGTGAGCAGAGGCGGCACCTCTGTTCCTTCTGGTAGAAACTAGAATTTCACGTGATCAAATTAATTACACAATTCATATCGTAAAATAGACATAAAATAACTCAGTATGGTTAGAGAAGTCAAAAACTACATACTACAATCACAGGAATCAAAAAGTAATACAAGAAAAAATTAAAATTGAAATCAAATTAAGAAAAAGAAGAAAATTTTACTAAAAATTGGATTGAAAGTATTTTAGCCCTCAGATTGATTTTGGAACACCCTTTAGCTTTGGAGATTCGTAAATTCTGACCCTTCTAGCCTTTTTGGAGTTTTTTCTAGTTTGTT
Organism: Macaranga tanarius; assembly: GCA_949673435.1. Classification (NCBI taxonomy): domain Eukaryota; kingdom Viridiplantae; phylum Streptophyta; class Magnoliopsida; order Malpighiales; family Euphorbiaceae; genus Macaranga; species Macaranga tanarius. The sequence goes on from CATIWO010167574.1 coordinate 7,797, forward strand.
TTCTTTATGGTTTATTTTTTATGTTTTTTTAGCTCCAAGCCTCTAAAAATCATCCTCTTCCACATAAAGATCCATCCCCCTATTTATAGGGGTTTCAATCATTTAAATCCTCATCAAAATGCACGTTCCTCTTCTTCTTCCTCTCCTATGAATGTGGGAGAGGAGTTACAGAATGTGGAGGAATTCCACATTCTATCATTAAAGAGCATTTAATTTTTTTCAGCTCTGAACTATAGAGGCATTACCTCTGTGGTGAGGAGCCAGTACCTCTATGGTGTAAAGGCGTCGCCTTTGCTTTATAGAGGCAACGCCTCTATAAAACAATCTCACGAGCTTTAGGCTAAATGGGCCGGTCACTTGGGCTATTTTGGGGATTGGCTTATTGGGCTATGGGCTGTTTAGGCTATAATGGGTTGAATGTGTTTTGGGCTTGGTTCCTTTCAATGGGTTTTGGGCTTCTCTCAAACAGGCCAGAGTCCAATTTCTTTGCTAAATTGGGCTTATTTGTCATCTTATCATCATTGAACTTTTCTTTACGGGCTAGCTAAACCATGTGCCCATAGTTTACCCCTTTATTTTTTGAAAATCGTTAAAACGCTTTTCTAAAATTAGTTTTTCAAAAATAACATTCATGTAATAAATATTACAAGTATATTCTTCAATCCTACAATTCCATATCTGTACCATCAACCTCGGGTTACAATCCGAGAGGTTTCATTTTTCTCATTATCATCTACCTTGATGTTACGAATCAAGAGGCTTCGATTCCCGTACCGTCATCCTCGGAGTACAACTCGAGAGGTATAAGTATTTCACCATCATTTTTTATATTCAAAATCAAGAGGCTCCAATTATTTTTTTGTGCGGTCATCCTTGAGGTACAACCTGAGAGGTCCAAATCTTGATGCTTCGCATCCAAGTCCACTGCAATCTGCAAATTCTTTTAAAAATAGAATTTAACTTCAAAGTGTTAGTAATATTCAAAAAACTTTTAGGTATTAAAAGGAAATTTCTTCTCAGGGACTAAAATGGTAATTTTACCAAAGCTATATAAATTCAAATCCTTTTCATTCTTTCATTTCAAACTTTCGAGCTTCTCTTCTTCCTTCCCTCTCAACTTCCATTTCTTCTCTACACCACAATGGATCCAGAGTTTGATTGCACGCCCGCTCTTCCTACCTGGGTTGCTGTTCCTTCAGAGGGTGAGGCACCCCGTTCATTAGGCTTAGAGTTCGAGTTCGATTTCTCTCTCACACCTTCTCTGGATACTCACATTTGTTCCTTGGCTATATGAGAGGTTAGTCATTTTTTCTACCTCTTTCATCAAACTATAACTAGGTTAGTTAGGAATGATGATGTGCATGCTTAATTTGTTGAACAATTAATAGAAAACTAAGCAAAATTTGAAAATTTTGAGAAAAATAAAAACTAGGTTCGTTCTCTCAAGACGTTGAGGTGTCGCCTCTACGTATGAAGGTGATGCCTCAACATGCGAAAGGCATGACCCCAACACTGCAGAGGCATTACCTCTGCAGTGTAAAAGCATTACCTTCACCACTGAGACATCGCTTCTGTAATACACAGGCATCGATCCTACTTCGCGAGATCCAATTTTGAAATATTTAACCAAAAATAATTTATTTAATGCATAAATTTAATTTTAATACTTCCTGCAGTTTGACCAGCACTCTATGAAGGGTGCTGGCAATGTTACGGGTGCTCGGGAGTGGTACAGTAGTATGACAGATGTGATCCGAGAGAGGATCTGTCAAACAAGCTTTAAACACTTTGTCCTAGCACTTCCTACCGCTGTTGGTCGCCATGACCTCAATGACCTATATGCATTAATGGAGTAATGGATGGACTCCACTCACACCTTCTACTTGCCTTGCGGGGAGCTCATGTTGGATCCTATCTCCTTTGCTGCTTTCACGGGTATAGCCTGTGCCAAGGACCCTATCCCCTTTGATCGGAGTCTAGGAGCGATGTCTCTAGGACAAGTTGAGTACATCGAGAGATTTCTTAGTATGGTTCTCGCCATAAAGGTAACTCATATAATGAAGGTTGATTCCATCTATTCCTACTACTCCATTATTCACCCAGATATGATCACCACCCCTCGGTAAATAGATCAGGTGTTACGGGTTTTTATCTTCTACTTTCTAGGCACCACTTTATTCTGTGACACGGGCAGCTCCATTGACCTGATAATCCTGATGCCTCTACGAGACCTAGATCTTGTGACTTCTTTTGATTGGGGATTAGCAGCTCTAACATATCTATACTAGAGCATGGATGAGTTCATTTGGAGAGCCAAAAGACTCTACAGCTTTTGGTATGCTACACATGTAGGTTTTTCTTCACACTCTCTCTTTTCTTTTACATTTTCCTTCTTTGTATTATAACATGATGACTTCTATAGGTTTGGGGGCTTGAGCTTGGATTGATCTAGGGAGTGATGCCTATAAGTGCTAGGGCTTTCCTTGTATTGAGTCATTGGGGCACTAGCCATCCAGTGAGGTGTGATTTGGCTAACGTCCATGTTCACTGTATTTGCCTTAACACATTACCATGGGAGGAGGTAGACCTGTAAAAGAAATAAAAATTGCTTAGAATTTTATGTAGATAAATGGAGTTTTTCTTACCTGATTTATTTTCTCATTGCTCTCAGGTTATATCTTATCCATGGGGCCCTCTGGATGGCTGGTCTATAGCCATGATCCGATCTAGACAACGAGCTAATAGGAGGACCCTGCTTGTGGGGCCTTTCCATTGGATGTTTTATTCTAGCGAGCATATCTGGTAGTGGCATTTGGGTCTTGATCGGAGGTGCATTCCTGTAGCTCCCTCTCCCTACATGTTCTGGACTTACCAGTTAGGTGGCATTGAGCTGTAGAGATCATTGAGAGGGACTATTGGTGATCGTTTGCTAAGTTGCCACCAGATTCAGTATAGTGACTTTATCAGGGTAGAGCTGCTTCAGCTGATCCTGATACAGGTCATCATTCTTTAGGTATGCATCATACGCTCTTTTAATCAATTCATTTAACTCTTATTTAATTTCCTCACCCTTTTCATTTTTTGCTCCGTGCTAGGGGAGCTGGCCCCCAAATCAAATCTCCACTTTTTAGTGAGCGCCCCACTTAGCGGGTGCGGGTCCACTCTCCAGCTGCTGATGCCGGCCTTAGCACTTCTTGTGCCCCTCCACGGAGAACTTCTGATACTGGCCCTAGCACTTCTCATAGCCCCTCACGAAGGACTTCTAATACCTCCACTTTTTGCTCTCATGGCGCATTCCCTTTTCTCCTAGAGCCTACTACCAAGTATTGGAGTACCATTGGTGAGCTGTCTTGAGCTTTCTTCACTCTTGAGCCCAGGCACTTTCCAGTACCTGTACCTCCTACTGCCACCTACGTGAGTATTATTTGTGCTTTATTCTCGTATTTGCTTACTGTAGAAAATGTTAGTATTGACATGGTTTATGCATTTATACTTATAAATTCTTATTTCCTCTTTGTATTTGGACATACACATTGTGAAGGACTGGATGTCCAGAACCGGTTGCTCTGACATTAGCTTGCTACTCTTCAGATAGGGAGCGGAGATGAAGATGTCTTCAGTGCTGACGATGAAGATGATGGAGTTGTTGCTGCTGCTGACATTCCTTTAACTTTTGGTGTTCGGGATGCCGAGGAGGCAGCCAATAATGCAGATGAAGATGGTAGAGCTGAGGATAAAGAGGTTGACGAGGGGGAGGAAGATGTCAAGGAGACAGAGACTAAAGAGGACTAGGCTACAGTCCCAGATTATTTAGGGGGACAGATAGAGTAGGCAGTTTATTGGGCACTTTTTGGACATTGATTTTGTACATAGACATATTTTGGATTGGATTATATATCAGTGAATTTCAAATGATTTCTCTTTATATTTCTCTTCCTTTCTTGCTTCATGATTTTATGCACGCCCATTACCATCCAATTTCACACCAATTTTCATTAAACCGAATCACTTTCACCATTTTCCAAGTAAAGAGGTGCCACTTGTAAGTCAAGAGGTGCCACCCTTGAGTGCTAAGGTGTCACCTCTATAATATAGAGGCATGCACCTCCTCAACATAAAGGTATGCACCTTCGCATTACTGAGGCGTTGCCTCTTCAATGAGGCGGCACCTCAGCGGCTCTGATTTCAAAATTTTCTAACTTTCCCCTTTTTAAAAGTCTATAAATACACCCCACATCAACCATATCATGTCACAACCGTCCCTCACCTCCAAAAACCCTAAAAACTCTTAAAACCATGATAGAACACAATCTAAAGTTGATTCGTCCTGTCTTGCAAAGCTTGGATGGAAAGAATTAGCAAAAACTAAATCCCTTTCACCTATCTATCTTCAGATCTCTTCATCTTTATAAAATAAACTATCCATTCCTACATAAAGCTATCTAATTTTGGGATCCACAAACCCTTGTATTCAGATTTAATAGTTTCGAGATCTGTCCCCTGCCTGAAAAGTTTGGAGCAATCCTGGGTTACCCAGATGATTCCTCCAAATAGATTGTAGTTCCACCGGTTAATAAGCTAAATGATAGAGCTATTCAGTAGCAGATGGACCGTCTGTTCAACATCCCTCCTTTATCTTCTCTCGCACATGTCTCAAAAAATAGAATAATCTTTGAATCTTTTCTAAAGGCTGTTGTGGCTGTCAACAGTAAAGAGATGTATTGGACTCGAATGATTGCTTTCTATATGTATGCTCAATTCCTACTGGTTTCCCCCTCAGGCGACTGTGATCTCAAGATCATGCAGATCCTCGATTAGGTTGAGCCCGGACTTAACCTCATGCCCATTATTCTTGCTGAGACACTGATTGGCTTGGATAACCTATCTGTGACACACCGTTTTGCTGGAGCCTTGTGTGTATTGGAGGTGATTTTCTTTTTCTTTATTTTTTTTCCTTTTTCCTTCTTTTTTTTTGAAAAAAACCCTCATTTTTTAGATTTGGCTTCAGGAGAAATTGAAGCTGTTGGCACCCCCACAGAACATTGGGAAGTACAAGCTAAAGCAAGTGCAGACTCAACCATTGCAAAAGCTTCCGGCTGATATGAAAAAGTGGTTGGCCAATTTTCTAGATGGTGGAGTTCAGTGGATGCGTCCTTGGTGGAACATTAAGCATGTGACTACTAGGACATATACCCAATATGTTCCTCTTGTCGAGGCTGCATTTATGCTCTTTTTAATGCCCATCTCGTCTTTACCGTCAATATGGAGAGAAGCAGCTGATTGTAGAGCCCACTCATAGCTTTTAACCTAGCCCTCTGACCTAGAACTTTATGGAGAACATGTCAGCGACCTGGCCACACTGTACCATTAGGCGAGGCATCTCACTGCATGGAGACATTACCACTGATGACCACTACAAGGCTTAAATTCAATTACAACAAATAGAATAGGATGAGTTCATCAAAAGTCAGAAAATAAAGGATCTATATAGGGTTAGCATACAAGAAATAAGAAAGAATAAAAGGAAAAGAACTTAGATTTATTTCTTTCTTTAGTTTCAGCAAGTTAATTAGACTCAGCTCAACTTATGTGATATCTTTCCTTCTTAGCTAAACTCATTGTAATAAGCATTTAATGCAATATTTAACCAAAAAAAAAAGCAATCCTCTTCATTTAAATTAAGCATAATTGTATATACAAATCACTTCTGACATTTCTCCTATTGTTGGGTGGCTTGTCCTTACAAGTTTTCCAACCAACCCTTTTATTCTCTCTCTCTCCTTTTATTTATCCTTAACTTTTGCCTAGGACGCCCCTTTACAGAGTTTTCAACCTAGCAGGATTTTTTTCCTTTTTCTTTTTTCATCTCTAACTTTTGCCTAGACAACCTCTTTTGAGATTTTCTCCCTAGCGAGACTTTACAGAAAGTATTTCTTGAGCTTATCTAGGTTGATGGGATTTCTGAACTCATTCCTTTCCAGGTCTGACAAAGTGGCTGCACCCTTTGAGAATATTTTCTTCACAAGGTAAGGCCCCTCCTAGTTTGGCTTAAATTTTTCCCTCAGATCAGTAAGGAGTGGTCTCGTGTGCTTTAACATTAAATCACCTTCCTTTATCTTCCCTGGCTTGATTTTCTTATTATAGGCTCTGGAAATCCTTTTCTGATACAGTTGCATGTGATATATAGCTTTTAATCTCTTCTCATCCAACAACATCAACTGTGCCAGCCTGCTTTCTACCCACTAGTACTCTGGGATCTTTGTCTCTAGTAGGACCCTTAGAGATTGAATTTCCACTTCCACTGGCGATACTACTTCATACCCATATACCAGTGAATAAGGTATAATCCTAGTAGATGTTCTCGCAGTTGTCCGATATCCCCATAATGCAAACTGTTAGTAGTCGGACCAATCCCTATAATTCTCTATCATCTTAGCCAGGATCCTTTTGATGTTTTTATTCGCAGCCTTAATTGCACCGTTAGCCTGAGGGCGATAGGGAGATAACCGGTGATGCCCTATTTTATAATGTTGGAGTAATGCAACAGTTTTTGATTGAAACTGAACCCCATTATCAGTCATAACATGGTGTGGAAACCCATATCTGCAGATTATGTTTCTTTTCTATAAACCTTGCCATCTGCTTTGACCCGACTGAAGTGTATGACTCAACTTCAACCCATTTGGAGAAGTAATCCACTACCACTACAATATATCGATGCCTATTCGATGTAGTTGGCCTTATTTCCCCGATTATATCAATCCCCCAAGCTATAAAAGGCCATGGAGATGTCAACCCTTGAAGTTCCATTGAGGGCAGATGACTAACATCCCCATAAGCTGATGCAACCCTCTAGTTATCTAACAACTAGGATTTGTAACAAACTATTAGAACCATTGCCCAAGGATCTATCTAGTATAAACTAAAGGAATTAGCAATACTAGTTATCTAACAACTAGCACCTTTAATTATCAAGGTTGAATTGCAACACGCTCGAAGCAAATTCAGAAAATAGCTTTGGCAAGAACTCAAAAAAATTCAATTAAGAATTTAAATCAAATCAATTAACTTATGTCAAATAACTATGTTTGATACAAGTATTTATAGACTTATAACCCCAAACCTAAACTAATTCTAAAAGAAATAACTCTTTAGGAATAAACAATTATATTCCTAATTAAACACAAATTCTAATTAGTCAAGAAAATATAAAGAAAAATCCTAATTAGATAAAAAATAATTATCAAGACACGGGTGTGTCTGAAGGCCACACTGGCATGTACGAGCTCCAAGAAATTTAGTAAAATCAACAGACTCCAACATGGCTTGGCACACGGGCTGGACTTGCTCATACATGGGCATGTTTTAATGTCTCTTTCAAAAACCCGACAGCTACACAGCTTTCTACATGGGCGTGTCGTCTGACCATGTATCATACAAATGATGCTTCAAAAATAAGTACGGGCTTGCATAGCAACACGACCTTAGACACAGGCATGTAAGGACCCATGTCTGTCTCGGGACAATTCATAAATGTTTGACACGGTCGTGCAAAAATATACACGGGCATGTATCGGCCGGATTACAACTATGCAAATTGATTAATTTAGTTTCTTCATCTCCTTTTTGTTCTATAGACTCGAGACTCTTTTGCACAAGTTCTCTAGCAGCATCTTTCATCCTCTTAGCTCGTGATCTTATGATTTGTCCTCCATCATAATTCAAAGGATTTGAATTGGATCTCATGTCTGTATGTCCATTTGCATCACTCCCTCCTTGAAAGGATTCGCCCTCGAATCTTCACCTTCAAAATCAAATGGAAGAAGGTCAGATACATTAAAGGTTGCAGAAACATTATACTCACCTAGGAGATCTAATTTATAGGCATTTTCATTAACTTTTGCCATAACTTGAAATGGTCCATCTTCTCTAGGATGTAGTTTAGATTTCCTTTGAGTAGGAAACCTCTCCTTGCGCAAATGCAACCAGACCCAATCTCCAGGCTAAAAAATAAACTGCTTGCATCCTATATTCCTTTAATTCGCCACTTGTTGATTTCACCTTTCAATATTTTGCCTTACCTTTTCATGTAAATTACATACAAAATCTGTCTTTCGAACACCATCTAAATCAACTTACTCACGCACAGGCAAAGGTGATAGATCCAATGATGTTAAAGAATTAAAACCATATATAATTTCAAAAGGTAAATAATGTGTAGATGAATGCACAACCTTATTATATACAAATTCTACATGAGGTAAAATCTCATCCCAAGATTTCATATTCTTCTTAATTATAGCACGTATGAGTTTTCCTAAGGTTCTATTCATAACTTTGGTTTGACCGTTAGTTTGTGGATGATATACAGTACTGAACAATAACTTAGTTCCTAATTTCACCCATAAAGTATTCCAAAAGTAGGACAAAAGCTTAGTACCCCTATCACTCATAATAGTTTTAGGTATACCATGAAAATGCACTATATTCTTAAAGAACAAATCAGTAATATGCGATGCATCATCAATTTTATAACATGGAATAAAATGTGCCATTTTACAAAACCAATCAACAATGACATATATGCTATTATTACCACACTTAGTCCTAGGTAGTCCAAGTACAAAATCTATAGATATATCTACCTAAGGTGATTGTGGAATAGGCAATGGTGTATACAAACCATGCGTATGCACTTTAGACTTAGCTTGTAAACATGTAATACAATTAGCACAATACTTAAATAAATTAGATTTCATATTAGGGCAAAAGAAATGCTCTTATAAAACATCTAATGTCTTAGCTATGCCAAAGTGTCCCATCAAACCCCCCTCATGTGCCTCCTTAATCAACAACAAATGTAATGAACATCTAGGCACATAAAGTTATTTTAAACGAAACAAATACGCATCATGCCTATAAAATTTGTCAAAGGTAGTTATCTTAAATGCATTATATACATTGCTAAAATCAAGATCATGTACATACAATTCCTTAATATGCTCAAAACTAAGTAATTTAGCATATAAAGTATTAAGTAAAATGTACCTCCTTGATAATGCATCAGCCATAATATTTTTCTTACCTTATTTGTATTTGAGAACATAAGGAAAAGACTCAAGAAACTTACTCCACTTAGCATGTCTTTTGTTGAGCTTATTATGTCCCTTCAAATGCTTCAAACTCTCATGGTCGGTATGGATAACAAACTCCTTAAACAGTAGGTAATATTGCCACATTTCTGATGCCCTTACCAAGGTATACATCTCCTTGTCGTATGTCGGGTAATTAAATACTGCGCCACTTAATTTCTCACCGAAATATGTAGTTGGCTTACCCTCTTACATTAGAACAGCTCCAATTCCCACTCTACAAGCATCACATTCAATCTCAAATATTTTATCAAAGTTAGGTAAAATAAGAATATGTGCAGAAATTAATTTAGATTTCAATATGTTAAAAGCATCCTCTTATTCTTTTCCCCACCTATATCCAACATTCTTTTTAATTACTTCTATTAAAATGGTAGCTATGCTAGAAAAATCACACACAAAACATCGATAAAAACTAGCTAAGCCATGGAAACTATGAACATTCCCGACATTCCTAGGTGTAGACCAAGTTTTAATAGCTGTAACCTTCTCATGATTAACCTCTATACCATGCTCACTAATAACACATCCTAAAAAGATTACTTTAAGCACACAAAATGAACATTTAGCAAGCTTGGCATACAACTTTTGTGATTGTAAAATACTAAAAATAGATCTAACATGCATAACATGGTCCTCTAGTGATTTACTATATACAAGTATATCATCAAAATAGACAATAACAAACTTACCTATAAAATCCCTCAAAACATGGTTCATTAAATGCATGAATGTACTAGGAGCATTAGTTAAACCAAATGGCATGACTAACCACTCAAATAACCCATATTTTATTTTAAAGGCAGTTTTCCATTCATTACCTATTTTCATTCTAATTTGATGATACCCAGCCATTAAATCAATTTTAGAAAATATGCATGCACTATATAATTCATCTAACATATCATCTAAATGAGGTATAGGATGGCAATACTTTACAGTGATTTTGTTGATGGTGCGATAGTCAACATACATACGCCATGTTCCACCCTTCTTAGGCATAAGTAGCACTGGTATAGCATATGGACTCATACTTTCTCTAATCAATCCTTTAGACAACAACTCATCCACTTGTCTTTGTAATTCCTTTATGTCTTCGGGATTACTCCTATAGGCTGGCCTATTCAGAATTTATGCTCTAGGAATAAAATCTATTTGATGTTCTATCCCTCTTAATGGTGGCAAACCATCGGGCATAGACTCGGGAAATAAGTCCTCAAATTCCTACAACAACACTTGAAAAGAATTAGGTAGAGAAGAGAGAATTGGGTTAGTATCAAAAGCTAAACATGCACCCTTAAATACTAACAGTATTATAGGTTGCTTCTTAGATAAGCCTTTCTAATCTCACCCTCTCTTGCAAAGAAATTGCCTTTTACCTCTTTTTTAACCGCTCTTTACACACTATTCTCTCCTTTTGCATGTGCAATCTCACTATTTTTACTCTCTTTACGCATCCCCTCTATTTTCTCACCTTTTTTCTCTCTTTGCTCATGTCTCTCTTGGCTTTTCTCACTACTCTCCTTTTGCTAGTGCACCTTTTCTTTTTCTTCAAATTTTTTGATCTTCATACACTTCCTTAGGTGACATAAGTAGTAAATTGATAGTCCTACCATTCATCTTAAATAAATATTTGTTAGTAAAACCATCATGTATGACTTGCCTATCATATTTCTATGGATGTGCTAATAATATATGACTAGCTTTCATAGGAACTATATCACATAATACCTCATCACAATAACGCTCAATAGAGAATGTAATCAATGCTTGCCTAGTGACCTTAATATTCCCACTTTCATTAAACCATTGTAGTCTATAAGGTTTAGGATGTTTAGTTATTTTAAACCCCAATTTATCAACTAAAGTAGCATTAATAACATTAGCACAACTTCCACCATCTATAATCATGCTACACAATTTATCATGTATTATGCATCGAGTATAAAAGATGTTTTCACTTTGTACCTCTTCCTCCTTAGCTTCCATGTTTAAGGCATACCTAGTAGCTAAAGTATAAATTGGTCCTTGTGGGGCTGATTCCTCCTCTATATCAGATGCTTCCTATAATGGTGGCATGTCAGTTAGATCATCATCATCATCCTCTTCTTCACTCACCACCTCCCTATTGCGTAGGGTCATGATTTTGGCATTTGGACATTGTGCAGCCTTATGCCTATATCCTAAACATCTAAAGCACTGAATATTACTTGACTTACCCTTAGATTTATCATCCTTAGGTTGTGTCTTTGATGTAGTAACATCCTTGCTTTTATCTAAATCACTGAATATTACTTGACTTACCCTTAGATTTGTCATCCTTAGGTTGTGTCTTTGATGTAGTAACATCCTTGCTTTTATATGGCTCAAATTTGCCCTTACTTGCACTCGTTTCTCCTCCCTTGTTCTTCCAATTCAATCTCCATATAGTTGTGGGAGTCGAATTTATTTTGGTTTTTACCTTCAATTGCTTTTCCACCTTGATTGCCATGTGTACCATGTCCTCTAAATCTACATAATGATGCAATTCAACAAGGTTAGCAATTTTATGATTCAAACTTGATAGAACATATGCCATGGTAGCCTCTCTATCCTCCTCAATGTTAGCTCGAATCATAGCCATATCCATCTCTTAGAAATACTCTTCAACACTTCTATAGCCTTGGTTCAACCTTTATAACATGTTATACACCTCTCTATAATAGTTGAGGTACAAATCTCTTCCTCATTGTGATTTTCATCTCAAACTATGAGGTAATTAGTCCTTCTCTACTTCTATACCTAATGGAGGTGAATTGATCCCACCACACACTAACATAGTTAGTGAACTCCATGGTGGACAATTTTTCTTTTTTCTCTTCGGTATAATTATGGCACTTGAACACCCTTTTAACCTTCTTTTTCCACTCCAAGTATGCCTCTGGATCACTCTTCCCTTGGAAAGCTGGAATCTTTATCTTGATTGATCCTCAATTGCCATCTTTGGTCTTGCCCTTGTTGGCACGTGTCGATCCTTCTTCGGCTGCCTCCTTTTCTAGTTCATTAAAGAGAATGCATTGGGTCTCTCTTACTCGGATAGGGCTATCTATCTCTAATCTTTCCAATCGTTGATGGACCTTTTGATTGTCACTCCTCATATCCTCTTTTTGAGCCAACATCTTTTGTAACATTGCTTGTATTGCATCTAATGCAAGCTTCTCCTTTATATCCATAATGTAAATCTGAAATAGAAAATTAAGAAAAATCCTATTCTAACACTCTCTCATATGTTTCTCTCAATTAATTATAAACTCTCTAATGCACTCACAATTGAACACACACAAAGAATTTCCTTTCGAGTTCTTAATTGAGCTAAACTCTTACTACACTCAGAAAATAACAAATCAAACTAGATAATCAAAGCTATTAGTGAAAGAAAAACTAAATGATATAAGTGTGGGACTATTTTAGGTGATTTTAGGTATGTCTGGAATTTGGGGTTTATTTATGCACGAATTTTGGATATTTAATGGGTAAATAGAAGGGTTTAAAGATGTAGAATTATGTAGGGTAGGTAAACAAAGAAAAACAAGTAGAAAATATGCAAATTAATGAGTTTTCAAAGGGTGATATGCTTACCCATGAATTTTGATGCAACGGATGACGATCAATATGACTTTCGTGATGTTTGTTGAGGCCGAATCGCTTGATGCAATTTTGATACGGATGAACTTTGAATATATAATTTTTTATCAATTCACAATTACTACGCTAGGGATACGTAGTTTACACTAGAGCTAAAGCTCTGATACCAAACTGATACAACCCGCTAATTATCTAACAACTAGGATTTGTAACAAACTATTAGAACCGTTGCCCAAGGATCTATTTAGCATAAACTAAGAGAATTGGCAACACTAGTTATCTAACAACTAGAACCTCTAATTATCAAGGTTGAATTGCAACACACTCAAAGCAAATTCAGAAAATAGCTCTCATAAGAACTCAAGAAAATTCAATTAAGAATTTGAATCAAATCAATTAACTTATGTCAAATAACAATGTTTGGTACAAGTATTTATAGACTTGGAATCCCAAACCTTAACTAATTTTAAAAGGAATAACTTTTTAGGAATAAACAATTATATTCTTAATTAAACATAAATTCTAATTAGTAAAGAAAATATAAAGAAAATTCCTAGATAAAAACTAATCATCGAGACATGGGCGTGTTTAAAGGCCACACAGGCATGCACGAGCTCTAAGAATTTTAGCAAAATTGGCAGACTCTAACACGACTTGACATATGGGCTGGACTTAATTATACATGGGCATGTTTCGATGTTCCTTTTGAAAACCTGATAGCTACACAGCTTTCTACAAGGGCGTGTTGTCTAACCGTGTATCATGTAGATGACGCTTTTGAAATAAACACGTATGTGTATAACAACACGACCTTGGATACGGGCATGTAAGGACCCGTGTCTATCTCAGGGCAATTCACGAACGTTCAACATGGCCGTGCAAAAATACACATAGGCGTGTATCGGCCAGATCACAACTAAGAAAATTGATTAACTTAGTTTCTTCATCTCCTTTTTGTTCCATAGACTCGAGACTCTTTTATACAAGTTCTCTAGTAGCATCTTTCATTCTCTTAGCTCGTGATCTTGTGATTGGTCCTACATCATAATTCAAAGGATTTGAACTAGATCTCATTTCTATATGTCCATTTGCATCAAGCTTGTCAATTATGGCACTTCTTCACGAATTTGACATAATCTGATTCCATGGTCAGCCAAAAGTATCCCTGTCGAGTTATCTTCTTAGCTAAAACTATTCCATTCATATGGGGCCCATAAATACCTGCATGCACAGTTTCTATAATTCTCTGAGCTTCTTCCTTATCCATACACCGCAAGTGCACCCTAGTTAGCATTCTTTTATACAGCATACCATTATGACTAATAAACTGTCTAAATTACATCTTCAGAGACACCTTCTCCTTCTTATTTCCATCCTCGGGGAACTGGCCAATCTTTAGATACTTCTACAAATCATAAAACCACATCTTTTTCATTGGTCCCATCAACATTACCCTCATTTTCTCATAACACGGAGTTCTAAACTGTGCTAAAATCAAGGGCTTAGCTGAAGTCTGTATACCACTTTCCTATATTAAGGCTAATATAGCCACAGCATCTACAACTTAGTTATATTCACGAGGCAAATACACAAATTTATACTGGCTAAATGAAAGAGTAACAGTGGTCAAATAATTCATATAAAGCCTTAGTTTATCATCTTTGACCTCCCACTCCTTAGAGACCTACTTCACCACTAACATCGAGTCTCCGTAAACTATTATCTCTTCTTCCCCCACACTTCGTAAAGCTTCTAGCCTAAATATGCATGCCTCATACTTTTTTTTGATTATTGGTCACCTCGAACTCCAGCTTTTTTGCCATAGGAATCATTTCACCCTCAAAAGTGATCAAGATTACCCTAACACATGCCCGCTTGCTGTTAACTACACCGTCAAAGTACATACGTCGTCCCTGCACTTCAATGGCTCCCAGGTGTTCATCGGGAAATTCCAGTTCCCATTTACGATTGTCATCCATGGGATTCTGTGCTAAAAAGTCTGCAATAGCCCTTTCTTTAATCACTTTCCTGGATAAGTACTCAATGTCAAACTCCATAAGTAGCACTAACTATTGAGCTAACTTTCTTGTGAGAGAAGAAGTTTGCTAGAGGTACTTCAAAGGATCATGCTTTGATACCGCTTGAATCTTATAGGATTAGAAGTAATGTCAAAGTTTTTTAGTCGCCCACATAACTGACAAACATGTCTTCTCTACCAGGTTGTAATTGGCTTCATTATGTAGAAACTTCTTACTCAAGTAGTATACAGTATATTCCACTCCATTCTCATCCTCTTGTGCCAACATTGCTCCTACGACTTCCTTCTCTATGGCTAAGTACAATATCAATGGCTTTCCTAGTCTCGGTGGTTGCAACACAGGTGGCTTCATTAAATACCTATTGATAGTCTCAAAAGCCTGCTATCATCTATCATCCCAAACCATTGGTTGATTCTTTTTAAGCAGCTTGAATATCGGTTCACATATGGTAGTCAACTTAGCTATGAACCGGCTAATGCACTACAGATGCCCTATAAACCCTCTCACCTCCTTTTCTGTTCTCGGAGCTGGCATCTTACTGATGACTTTTATTGTTAGTATAGATGTGCCCTAGGGCCATTATTGTATGTGGACATTGTATATTTATCCCTTTGGTAATAAAATATTCATTTAAATCAAAGTGTTTATTTATTTGAGTATTTACCCTTAATATTATGTTAAATGAGTTTATTATCAAGAGTTGATAATATAAGTGACAAACTCATTTGGTACATATACTATAAATGTTCATAGTTATTGGATTAATATATGGGTACTATTAATCCCTAGACTATCACCTCTGTCTATTTTCCTTTAGCAGTATGTGATATCGATAGTGGGAGGTAGTGAGTCTCATGCTACTTAATATGAGATATCATAATAGATATGTGGATACTCATGTGATGGGTGGATCGAACATGTGACGTAAGATTTGTGATTGCATGGATATTCACTTTAGTCAACAATCACAATCTTGGACATAATGGTGCATATGGTCCTTTGACCTGAGGCAACACGGTCATCCAC
>CATIWO010167591.1:0-11676 GCA_949673435.1 Macaranga tanarius
GAAATTGGTTTGCATTATAAAAGAACCTTCTTGTTATTTTATTTTTCAGCATTATGTAAGGGATATTTTGTTCAACAAATAATGAGTTTGTGCCAAGAAAATTGTTGAGAAGCTACTGAAATTAAACAAATAACCCATAAAATGATAAAAACAAACATACCCTTTTGATGCTTGTGCAAAATAAAAGAGTATTGTTGAGTATTATGCTATTTGCAACAAGATTTGGCTGCTGTTGCATGGCACACGATGTGTATTTTTTAACTGTTATTAGGCTTTTGCCACCATTTAATTGGGGAAAAAAAACACTACTTTTCCACCTCAGCTTGGATTTTTAAATTTTTATTGATAAATAAATTTTTGTCAGCTTAAAATTTAATTAGTGTGGATTTATCTTACTTTTCCATAGTTTTTAGTATGTTCTAACTCAATAAAAGAGGAAAGGAGTATATGCAAGAAAATGGTTGTTAAGATGGATGTCATGGTTTCTCTAAAATGCAAGCTCAAGCAATTAGCTCATGCAGACAGTCCAGTTATGAGCACCTCGCCTCTATAGAGCAGCAATGACATATTCAAGAGGAAGGAAAGGAAATGAATATCCAACAGAAAAGAAGAAACTCAAGCTTAGAGCCTCTTTTTTTAGAAGAAACCGAAATTGTTGATATCCCATCTCTTTGCTCCTTCCTCCTGGCCAGTTAGGATGTAGTGGTAGCAGTGTCTTACTTTTTTAATTTTATCTTCATTGCAGGTTTAGTTATATTTGATATTTTCAATTGATTGGAAGAATAATACAAGTAACTAAAAAGTAATCTCCTGAGTGATTGTAGAATTAGGCTAATTTCTTTATTCTCCTTTCCAAATTAAAGGAGTTGATGTATCTCTCAGTTCCTAGTTTTCTTAATGAAAACAAAGTTTCAAAAAAAAAATGCTTTATAAAAGGCTTAATATGAAAAAATTCAAGAATTTCTAAATCAGATCAAGCAATGTGAATCATATGCTTCTATTTTTACAGCTCTACTCCATTGCTTGTTAACCACAATTATCTTCGCACGTCAACCTACAAGGGTGTGCTTGCAGAATACAATGACCATCATAACTTAAATACACACAACTTCATTACTGAACAAAATCATTTCAACAAATAAAATATCTGATTTGCAACACACATATGTACACAAATGAAAACATCTAATAGACCCCACTCGACCAAGCAATATTCCCCTTTCTTTGCAGTAAAAATCCACCGCATTCCTCCTTATGGTTTTTGGTGAGCATATAAAGTTAATATAATAGATTCAATTCCTATGTATCCTCATAGGTCAAGAAAACAGCTAAGCAAGCCAGCCAACCAACCAGATTTGTTATTTGCCGGCAGCAGAAGTATCTTCTGACACAGGAGGCTTGCTACAGGGAACCACCTGTAAGAGTAAGAAAAGACATGGCTAAATTGAGACTGCAACATTGATAATATATGGAGTGCTCTTATATATGCACTATTGTACATTACCTGGTCCTTAGTTGAAGCAACCATTTTCTGAGTTTTCATCCTTTTAGAGCTGCATGTTCTGCTAGTATTGTCACTTTTGATATCTTCATCCACGAAATTCTGATCCGAAACCTCTTCAAGAAGAGAAACGGTTAATGCAGCATTTTGATGTCCAAATTATGTTGCTTGAAACTTGCATTCATATTTTTTTTCATACTTTGGGAACCACAATATTAGCACTTGAAACTTAATACAGCACCTAAGCATGTATAGAATTGTCATATGGACTAAGAACATGTTTTCCCCATTGAAAAAAACATTTTTGATTCATGAACTTAATCAAGATATTAACACATAAAAATCCACTCAATTCATAGTTTTATGTCACAATATAGATTATGTTGTTTCTTTTTCCCCACAGTAACATAACATCTTGTCTCATTCACAAAGTTATTTTGCTTCCAAAAATCAGGTAGATAACATCATTCTATTGTCAATTATACTTCTTTAACACCCATTAAGATCAAATAATAAATGAAGAGAAGCAGCAAAGAAATTAAATATATAAAAAATGAAATGCACTCTTGTAATAGTAACCATTGCCAACACAATAAAAAAAAATCCTCAAAGGAAACACATACATGATGTTAATAAATGAGATTACCTGTGTTGTTGTCAACAGGGCCATGATGGCATGAATAGCAGCGGCATAGATAAGAATGCTGTGAACAAGTTGCTGTACCACTAGACATTACCTTCTTCCTGCTTGAGTTGGTTGCTAGATTTTGTGATGCAGCCCTGTCATGGACAGCTTCTTGGGCTTTTCTTGCAGACCTAAAGTGCTGAATCCATGGACTTATCAGAATGCCATGTGGTTGATTCGCTGTATTTACTTGTAAATCAGGCCTTAGAAAATTGATTTTCTTCCAACACCCACCTCGAAGAACCTTAAACTGTAAGAAAACCAATATAAAATAAGACAACATAAAAGTAACACTTTTATATATCTATGTACATGCACAATGAGAAGTGCAATTTTACCAACCTGGCCAGACGGTGTACCAACCCTAGAATGCACTTGCTCTGAAAAATTTGGATCTGACGTCTCCTCCTTGTTGAGTTGCAAATCAAGAAGATCAATGGAATTATATAATTGATTAACAAAAGTTGCCTCCATGGACTTAAGGTACAGACTATGCTTCTCATCTGTCCATTCCGTAGGCGTACTTTCTGTCATCTGCAAATTATAATACACATAAACTTACAATTTTGTTTTTGGGTATGAAATGTCAAAGGGATTTTTTATTCAGAACTTCAATTCACATATTGATGGGAGAAAAAAAAAACAAACACCACAAGTATGAGCTCATAATATGGTTTAAGGTCAAACAGCTGGGATCAGTCCAATCCGGTCCAGCTTCTCAATTTTTTTGCCAGCCATGTATGAGCTCATACTGCACCACTAATATTGGGATAAAGAAAATTAACCTGCAAGCTGCCTTTAGTCTGTAGATTTTGCACTTAATGAACCACTTGTTATGTAGAAAAAGCATTAATTATATACCAGACTTTAGATGCAACACTTGTGATTCATCATGAAAACTAATTAGCAGCCAAGGCAAAACAACAATGGTTCAATCAGAGAAGAACAGGCCGTGTCGTCACAAAAAGAGAAAACGACGCCGTTGGATGAAACAAAAACAACAAAAGAACAACCACCGCCATAGATCATCAAGCAAAACAAAATTCAAAGCATCTATTATCATTATTATAGCTCAAAGAAAAAAAAAAACAATTCAAGCAAAAATCAAACATATACGCAATCTCTAAGAATAAAACAAACTTCCTCAGTTTCATCAAAATATCCATAAAATTCTATATATGGAGGAAGTACCTGCTGAGCAAAGTCCGGCGAGTGGCCGCCGCCTGAACTCGGGCGAGTTTCAATTCCGCAAGCATCCATTTTGTCTATATGTTGAGTAAATTTTTAGAGGGCGGATTTAGAATTGAGAAGTCGAAGAAATAAAACAGATGATGGAGAGGGAGAGGGAGAGGGAGAGGGAGAGAGAGAAGAATGATGATGTGATGAGAGGGAGGTGGCGTTGGGGACAAAAGAACGTTACAGTTGTCACCGCTTTTACACGTGTCATTTGCCACGTCACTGGATGAAAAGAGTGCTAATTTATCGCCAAAAGGTGAACTTAGGAGGCAGGCAGATATTTTTGTGTGCATCGAAAATATCTCTTTGTCTTTTACTTCAGTCTTAAGAATTACGTGGCGGTGCGAATTTATTTATTATCAGCGGCACTCTACTCTTCTCTTCAATTTTTTTCTTTCTTTGACTGGGAAAAAATGGTAACTCCGCCGCTTCCCGCGCCAACTGTTTGGTCCTCTTTGTCGTGATTTTCCCTCCTACTAACATAACTTGTATGGCTAGGATTTTTATTTGTCAAAATCTTCTCAATTTCCCATAGCCTAGTAGCCTTTGAAATGCCTAAAGAAAAAAAAATCCTTTCAAAAAGAAAAAATTAACAATTCAGTGGAATTTTTTATTTATATTTTGAAAATAATATGCTCAATTATTTGATGAATAATATATATTTTAAATAATTCACACTTAATTATATGGCTCATTTAAAATAATATAATTAATATTTAGACACAAATTACCTTAAAAATATAATAGAGCAAGTGAGCTAATAAAAATTGATCCATGGCAGTTGATGCTTGGTATATTTTGAGGGTAAAAAGGAGAGAAATATCTGAATTGTTCCTCATATGCTTTACCTTTGCTTATTTTAATGTTCGACATAAGACTGGTGCGGCATGTCCATAAATATCTTCAGACTACAGCGGACGGTGAAGTGGATGGAGAAAATAGAACTAAAAATTTGACAAAAAACGAATAAATATAAAAATCTCCCGCAGTGCAGTTTCTAAGTTGGATTAGATTTTATCAAAATGTGGGGCTAATTGAAATTATACTTTCTTGATGGGCGGAAAATAGACCGGTATAGATATACATTTCAAATCATATCTTAAAATCTAAAATATCTCTTAAATCTAAAATACAAGATATCTAATAGACTGATCGTGAGATTTCATGATGCTTTTAGCAACCCATGAGCCTACACAATAGAAACGCATATATTCATGGCGGCCGCAATAAGTGCTACAGGAAAGGATTTGCTCAAATAAATATCATGGATAACCAAAACGGGTCACAATAAGTTCATCACCATGTTGATAGTTTCACTTGGGGAGAACATTCAAAATCCCAATTTTCATTTAGTCAAATACCAGTATAGCAGAAAGCACAGAAGTATTGTCTATTTTAATGTACAAAATTGTATGAACCATGCCCGAGACTTGACCACAGATTAAATGGAAAAAAAATAAGCTCTCAAAAAAATTTTCAATTTGAATTTTGACTATTTACCGGATTTACAGACTCAAATATGTGGATAAAGTGAAAATGGATATAACCCAAAGATCACATGGCATCAACTCTTGAGTTGATGTCGTTATTCATGTCTGTCTGCACAAGCAACTCTTCCAATTCTGTCATTTTATAATTCTTGCTTTTGTAGTTTATACTTATGGAGAGACTTGGAATACCTGCTACAACCAAGGGTCAAAGCACGAGGGTTGGAAATTAACTTTCCAGTGAGTGCTCGCATTCTGACTCGGGAGTTTCTTGCAGGTCAATACGACCTGCAGATTGGATGAAAGAAACCAGATCAATTTAAGCACGCCACAACTAGCTCATGCATGCGTAAAATCAAGGACTGGCTAAAAATGTTCATCTCTTATGTTTGCAACTCGTTCTAATATCAATCAATATTCTACTGCCACAGCTGAAATGTTACCCATCTTTACCCTACTACCCAAGTGAACTTTTAATTAGGAGGGAGCGGAGAGGGTTGGTGGAATCACCCCATCGTTACCCCACTACCCAAGTGAACTTTTAATTAGGAGGGAGCGGAGAGGGTTGGAGGAATCATACCTAACAATGAAATTAAAGATGGTGCCTTTGAAGATGCATTTGATTTCACATTTGTACCTGAAATCAAAATAGACAATCAATACCTAGAATGCAAATGCTCCAGTAAGCTTGTAGCAAGTTTACATAAGTTTTCACGAGTAGCTCAAGTGACAAAAGGAGTGGATATCCTGTTGAGGAGTTAGGAATTGATTCTTGATCTCCCTTGGTGGTATTGAGAATTAACCACTATGACAAAGACTATCAAATGATAAAAAAAAAAATTACATACTACAACATAAAAAATTTAAAATTTCATAATTTTACAGGTTTTCGTAAATACCCAAAATCACGACTACCAACTCATCATTAATTCATACACCAGAGAAAAGCTGCCAAGCTTCCAAG
Organism: Macaranga tanarius; assembly: GCA_949673435.1. Classification (NCBI taxonomy): domain Eukaryota; kingdom Viridiplantae; phylum Streptophyta; class Magnoliopsida; order Malpighiales; family Euphorbiaceae; genus Macaranga; species Macaranga tanarius. Next base: position 5,874 of record CATIWO010167591.1, read on the forward strand.
CAGTTACCTGAACTTTCCATTGAGTTAATGTCTGATTTCTTGAAAGTGAATCCAATAAAATTGGTATCTTTAGATGTCAACATCTGCATCATGGGTAACAAAATATACTGAAAATATTAGCATTGTTCTCGTAAAGGACTCCTATGGTAATGTTAATAAGAAAAATAATTCAATCCTATGTTAAACTTTAAAACAATATAGCACAAATAATTCATCAAGAACAAATACAATGATACAATGAAATATAAAAAAATTAGGGCTTCAATAAAAGTAGTTACAAATTATTAAATATTTGATAAATCTTCAATTTTCAGTAGAATATCTCCTCCCAGAAGGAGAAGAAAATCTGACCAAATTACAACAGTCTTTCTAAGACGGCAACTACAAATATCCATATAGAGAAGAAAGAAGCCAGAATTTGCAAAATTACGTAATCGAAAAAACAGAAGACAAGGAAACATGGAGGCCAAATGACAAACACAAAAGAGATAAATGACCATTAAATAAATGGCACAATTAAAGAAATTATATAAAACAATTCGAGACCAGAAAATGTGTATTAACAATAGAAAAATGCATCATATTGATAAAATTAAAATAAATAGTAGGGGCAAAGGGAATTCTGTGGTTAAATGGTTATCATTTCAACCTATTTTCTTTCCCCTCAGTTCAATATTGGTTACGGAACAGATAATAACCACAGAAAACTTTCTGATTAAATAACAAAATAGAGTTCAGTGTCATTACCTTCCTCCATGGCCCCACTCTTGGTATCGCTGATGGCGGGCCTTCCAACTACCAAAGAAAGGCTTAGTCAGGATTCATATTCATTGAGAAGAAGAAGAAGATGAAGAAGGAAAGAAAGAATTAATAAATGAAAGAAAAAGAACAATCGAAAGTAAAAATAACAACTCACATCGGGGAACTTCTCAAAATTCTGAGTATCCAAATCTCCATTCACTGTAGGCTTATATGCAGCTTCCATTTCATACAGCATATCCCACTGAATGCCTCTGAACCATGGATGTGCCTGAGATAGTGGAACCGTGATCAAAATACTAACCAGATCAAACTACACAGTATAAACTAATAGCATTGCAAAGTTTATCATTTCAGGTTAACAGAATTGTCTTTTAACTGCACCGGTGCCTATAGGCCCTGTACCCTTATAAGGTACAAAATACAAAAGCTTCTCCAGTTTCATATAGTGCTGGCGAGGAGGCATGCTATTAATCTTAGAAAAGTGATTACCTTCAATTCCTCCACTCCTCTAGTCCCCAGCCTTGTTTCAACATCACATAGCAAGTGGCAAATAAGATCTTTGGCTTCGTTTGATATCTTTGGCTCATCGGGGAATTTGAGGCATGTTTTCCAATTGATTATCTGATAGAAGAAAGAAGTGTTGCCTATTTAGCAAATATGAGAATGATTTCACTAATTCTAATCTTCACCACTAGCTGCATTACCTTGCGACATGTAATCCTGGGATCATCGGAGCAGAAGGGAGGATAGCCTAAAAGCATCTCGTACATGATTGCACCCAGGGACCACCAATCACACTCCATTCCATATCCCTTCTTTAGCAACACTTCAGGTGCCATGTAATCAAGAGTTCCAACAGTTGAATAAGCCTAGGAAAAATCAAGTAAATTGGTAATTTACGAAATCATTTCTTAAGCAGAAGAACGACTGGGAAACATGGAAACTACAGAATCTTTGTAAATGATTCAATCTTCTAGTAAATTCATAAAAGAGGCTGTAATGGAAGAAAAATGTAAACATGATACCAGTGCACGGCGATTGCGTTTCCATTGCTGTAATATTTCTTTTGGCATTGACCATGGAGCTTCACTGCCAGAATGTCCCCCAACTTCATTTGTACCTTCTTGATTAGAAATATCTTCCTTATCAAGTAAAATTGATGAATACTTGTCATCTAGAGGCTTACACAAGCCAAAATCTGAAAGCTTCAAATGGCCGTTTTTGTCCAGTATTAAGTTATCTGGTTTTATGTCCCTGTGCATAGAGCACTATCATTGTTAAAACAGGTGTTAAAACAGGGGCAGCTGAAAATTATAGTTTCATCCCGCCACTGAAACTGAAGCTTAGAAAATCTTATTGGCATTTGCTCATGTCATATTCTTGAAAGATTTTCCAGGTATCAGACAACTTCAAACAAACTTCAGAGGGCTCCCACAAGATTAAAAAAAGTGCAAAAACTAAGTGAGAGCTGTTATGAAGGACATGAAGTTTGAGCAAAATTGTGCTAATCCAGCAGGCCATAGCAGCTCAGACATAATTGTTATTCTAATGTGGACACAGGTGTAGATAAACTGAATTGATGTCCTAATCCTTTGGCTGTTCATAGCTTTAAAAACAGGGAAATAAGATGAACTTATACAGCATAGTACTGTAGTTTCATACTTAACATACCTATGAACATAATTGTGCTGGTGAATTGAATGTATAGCTAGGATGCTCTCTGCTATGTAAAAGCGTGCAACATCTTCAGAAAGAATGTCTTCTCTCATCAATAATGTCATTATGTCTCCACCAGGCAAATACTCCATGATGAGGTATAAGAATTCAGAATCTTGAAAAGAATAGAATAGTTGTACTATGCACCTGCTGTCAACCTCTGCAAGTAAGTTCCTCTCAGATCGGACATGCTCAACCTAAAACAGGCAGACAATAGAAAAAAAAAAAAAAAAAGACGAAAAATTAGTAAGCAGTAAGAAGCATACAAGATAATTTCAAAATTCAGAAAAATTAATAGTGTTTTATTTTATTTACCTAGAATTCCTATAAAAATGGGTGTTAGTTTCTGTTGAGATGAATTTCTCACCTTTTAGCATTCAGCTATAAATGCGTCATATTATTTCGTTCAAGATACTTAACTAATTTCCTCACTTGTAATTAATTTATCAAAAAAATTTATATAAAGCTAGGTGTACGTGGTGGTTATATGTTAGTCATTTATTAACCAAACAGCTAAGTGAGAAGGATAAAGCACAATTTTCGGCAGATAATATGTTATTTTCTGATGCCGTGGCATAATAACAGGCTAAAAGAATGTTGATGAGAACATTGGACACAATTAAATGATAGTGCATTAAAATTTAGAAGTTGATTTGATTTGATTTGAGGTATGCACCAAAATCAACATTGCTTAAATGGGAAATCATGATCTACTTTTGTTACTTTTTTGATTAATAGGAGGTCCACACCAGGGGACAACCCCCCCTTCTAGATTGATAAAGGCAGAATTCAAACCCTACATGTCATGATACATTTAGGGAGGAATTACCATTCATAATCTAATTTTAAACCTTAGTAAAACTTTTAAAGTTATGATCTCACCTGCCCACGGCTAAGCATCTCAGACTTCTTCAATTTCTTCATGGCAAATATCTCTCCAGTACTTTTGGCTCGGCATAACCTGACCTGCAATTATGTAACATAATCAGTAATTAGTCACAGTGTTTAAAGATCAAACACAGTGTCCTTTTTCCAACATAATTATAATAATAAAAAGCACTTTAGGAAATCCAACATAATTTACCTCACCAAATGCACCTTTACCAATGAAAGTTAACTGTTCAAAGTCATCAATTCCAATTTTACGTCGTTGCATCCTCATATACTCAGTTTCTCTGCGTTCCAAATTCCTCATCATCTCCTCTTGTTCCTCATTTGATACCCTAGCTTCTTGTGCTCTTCTTTGCAGCGCTTGTCGCCTAAAACAGAGTCACAACTCAACATATTAAGAAAAGGAAGAAGAAAAAATAATAATGAGCGTCGCTAATTCGTATTTCGATTTATGAAATTAAAATTTCTAAATCTACCTAAAAATAAATAAATGGCGCGCATATAAATACAGTTACAGGCCACAAGCATTAAACTGTGTGACCTACTATTGACTTGAATTAAAAGAACAATAAATTTACCAGAATTGAATTCTAAATCTGAAAATAGAAAATAAATAAATAAAGGATCAAAGTTCTACACCTATCTTTACGATCTTGCAATCCTTGTAAGTGGTTCTTATAATGATTCTCTATAAACTGTTTGGCGGCAGCAGCTTTCTGCCTCGTCACCGGAGATGAAACAGATACATCAGGACCTGAATCAAAGCCACTCCGATCCTGCCTCAAGTTTAGAGCCCCTAGCCTGACGGTACCATCGCCGGCATCCATTTTTGAATCCAAAAAAACAGATCAAGCTCAAAACAGCAGCAATTCAACTAAAATAAACGAGAAGAGAAGAGAGGAGTGAATCAGAATCAGAGTCAGAGAGTAGTCATATAGAAGCTTGAGTGTTAGAGTTTCGAGGAGAGATCTAGGGGAAGGCGGAGGGAGATGTGTCAGTTTATGCGAAAACGAGAGGAAGAGTTTTTGAAGGGAAATAAAATGAACTGGCTGGCATGTGTGCGTGTGTGTACATATATATATATATGGCTTGAAAAAGCTGTCTTATCTACGATATTTTTTTTGTTTGTTTGCTTGCGTTTTCTGTTAAAAAGATAAATGAAAAATTAAAATAATTTGGGGGGTTTTATAGGGAATTGAGTGTGATCAACGCCATCGTTAGCTCGGATTAACTGGAATCTTTGAAGCATTTTTTAATCATTTCTGACTTTTCAAAGAGACGGACAGGGAGGCAGGAGAAGGCTTCTGGGCTTGCCTTTTGCCGACGCGCTCTAGCGTCGGTGGAGATCAATATTGGGATATACATATACAGACGAGGAGTAGAAGATAAAAGTGGGCGTGTAATGCGCGGGGTTTGGTGAATGGGAGATTAAGTAAAGGTTATTATTGATTGGAAGGTGAAAGCTACGTGCTGAAAAGAAGAGTGGGTGTTGGTGAAATTGGAACAGTGAAATGACGCGAGTGTTATGGTAGTGCGTGCTGGTCTGAACTTTGATTATCCTCCTAAAGGACCGGGGTTGTCCAGAAATTTCAAACGTGAGATTCACGACCCGAAATCCTGTGGGGAGTGGGGTTCATTTCAATTCATTCTTGGTCTTGTTGGCTGGGCCTGGCTTGGTCTGGTTCATTCTCTGTTTTTTTCTTTGTTTGTAACTTGAAATATGGTGCAGAGCACAGGGCACCTTATGAGGGCTTTTTCTTTTTTTTTTTTTTTTTTTAAATTCACTGTTTGAATGATAAAAATATTTAGTAATTTATGTACTTAAATATTTTTTATAAGTATTTTATATAATCAAAAAATATATAAAATTTTTATTTATTTAGTGATGGGTGCAATACATAAATTATACATAAGATTTTTTTTTGGATATTGGATTGCCTGGGAGGAAGGCAACCAACATAAATTTCTGATCATCTTGTCGTCTTGTAGGAAATTATGTTACCTTTGTCGTTTTAACTTACGTAGAGAGATCACAATACCTCTTGGTGATTTTATGAGTTTTTAGGGATCGCATTGAATTTTCACATATAAGAAATAATTATTTTAACGTGATTAGGGGTAAATGAGCAGAGCCGCTCACGAGCAGCTCGGAGCTCGATTCGTTAAAATATTGTTCGACCTCGTATATTGAAGCTCGTTTAATAAACAAGCCGAGCTCAAACTATGCAAAGTTCGACTCGTGAAAGCTCGTAAACAAACTCGAATAAGAGCTCGCAAACCGGCTCGTAATTTTAATATATTAATAATTTAATTTTAGATATATAATATATAAATTTTTATTTATTTAAATATTTTAAAAATATATTATTACAAAAAATTATAATTTTATAATAAATTATTTAGTAAATAATTCATTTTAAATTATTTTAATGAA
>CATIWO010167597.1:0-12742 GCA_949673435.1 Macaranga tanarius
TGGGTTTGGTTCAATTGGGCTGTAGGTTATTTGGGCTCTGATGGGTTTTGGTTTGGTGGGTTTGGTCTAGTGGGTTTGGAGTGTGCTTGGGTCTCTCATAATTGGGCCAGAATCTAATTCCTTTGCATATTGGGCTTATTTGTCATTTTTTCATCATCGGGCTTTTACCTCGTGGGCCGGGTCAAACCATGTGTCCACATTTACATTTTCTAGTTTATAAGTTCTTTCCTTGAAATAAAGTACTATATTCTCTTTTTTTTTTTTTTTGGGTATTTGATTACCACTTCCATGTGTTAACAAAAAAGATTTAGGAAAATAAATAAACGAAATTGAATCAAAGATATAGACACATATGTGTTTGCTTGGTCTGGGCAATTAAAGATTTTAATTATTTATTTCTTTTCTCTTTTCATCTTCTGAATATCTAATATTGCAGTTCATTTCTTTGTCTAATGAATGAATTTGAGCTAAAAGAACATTTAATGAATGGAAGTTGAAATTTAATTTTTGAGTAGTATTTTACTTTTTAAATTGACAATTATATATATGTGTGTGTATCCCATCTTTTTATCAGGTAGAACATTTTTTTTAAAAGAATTAACATGTCAGCTGCCTTGTAGGTTCCACATTATCACCGATCATTAGGAAATGGTGTTGGGTAGTTTAATGAAATTTAAATTAAATGTTAGAGAGTTTTAAATGACCGATTAAATATTGGATATTATTATGGGATTAGTTGATAAAGTTGGGTACCATGAATATAAATAACCCGAGATCTCACCTTTTAAAAATGGAACTCACCTCCTTTCAATTATATATATATATATATATATATATATATATATATATGAGTGTGTTACATATAAGAGAACGTACATGAATGAAATTTTTTATTATACTAATATAGAAAAGTTTGTTAAAGAAAGATTAGAGTTAGCTTTCCACCAAAGCTATCCCACCAAGAACTTCTTTCTTTTTTTTTTTTTTTGGCCACTATGATAAAGAAAGATTTGATATCAGGTGGAATCAGGTGTCTCGTGACACTTTAACCATTAGGCAAATAACACAAAATGATGTAGGTCAAATATAATGCCCTAGTCTCTAGACTAAGTATAGAGCAAATAGGGTGTCGAACACTAAAAAATTTGGAGTAATTTTATATTAACCGAATAGATATTTAGATGGATAGGCAAATGATATAAAAGAAGATATTAAATTGTTCTAACTAATCTAAAGTCACTAAGAATTATAAACTATTTTAATCAATCTAAGTGTACTAGTAACAAATTCAAGTATTATTTATTAGAACCACAATTCTTAATTAATCAAGAACTACAAAATAATTAACATATAAACACATGCTATGATTGGAGAATATGACCAATAATCCTTAAAAGTAATTCTCATTGTCAATTAAGGGTATTTTTATATAGAGTCTACAAGCACTCTCATGACATTGTAGAGATAAACAAAAACCATTAAGTTCCATGCCAATTCTTTAATCCCTCAAAGTGGATTTCTTGTTTCAAAATACTTTCCGATCCTTTAAGTAATTTCAATTGCATTTCCACCAAAATGCACCAATTCTCATTGTGAACATTTAATTAATAAGTTATATATGGTGATCAATCATACATAACACATTCCAATACTCAATTAAAATCAAATCATTCATGTATTATAAGATAAAAGATGTAGTTCATAAGATTAATTTATCATTGCAATTCTAACAACAAGGACTTAGCCAAGATACATATTAATCATTATCAAATAATAAGAAGAAAGTAAATTAAACATCAAGCACTAATAGAGAGAAAGAGAAAAAGAAATAGCAATTATGTTTGACGAATTCTTCAATACTTTCCAGGAAGTTACTTGATAATAGATAGCCTTCTTGATGTATTCCTTGACTTTTTTTGAATATGTCTTCACTTGATACTTAGAATTTCTTTCTAGCAACAAAAACTAAATGATACTAATACTTCTAAACATAAACTAAGTATTTTTCATACAGAATACAAAGTCAAGACATGTATTTATAGGCCTCTAAAATATCCCAACTCGTGCTCCTTCAAAATGGATACAAATTTGAAAGGGTGCAATGAAAGGGTATTGAAACCACTCGGCACCACTGTGCCGACTCAAGCTAGAGTCGGCACAAGGAGGCTCTGTCATGACTCGATACGGAGTGGCGACTCGGACGACTCAGCATGACTTTCCTCGGGTACTTGGTGACAACTCGGCACATCTCTTCTCGGTGACGACTCGACAAGATGGTGTCGACTCGTGCCTTTCTCTTCCTTAGCCTTTTAGATACCAATCTTCACTTCAATACACTCAATTGCACCTTCAAGTATGAAATTAGCCTAAGAGGACCTACAAAACACAAAAACAATATAAAAGCAACAAAAATAACAATAATAATACAATAATCAAACAAATGCAAATGAAAACTAAAGTTAAGTCAACATAATGATCCTAAATGACTATACTATTTTGCATATTAACATAGAACATCCTACTAAATTATGAACTATATTATAAATGTTACTCCGATTTGCTCTAGTTCTTTTTAAATATTAGTTTAGACAGGTCTTTTCATTGAACCTTATTGAACTCGAAGATATAAGATATACACATAAAATGCACTCCAATCAATCTAATTACAATTGTGAATTATAAGTTTATAGTCATACCTATAACTGGTATGCCATATAATATTGCAATTGTAGTAGGAACTATTCCGTTCTTCCTCACCGCCTCTACATCTATTTGCAATAATCAGAGTTTAGGAATATGAGATCCTTAATTATGAGACAATAATTATTAGCCATAGTTTCGTACAATATTCAAATATGAATGGCATAATAAATAAAAAAACTATAAGTCATAAACATGCATGTATATTTTCATACAAATACAAAAACTTTCAATAATTAAGTTAGTAATGCCAATAAAAAAATTATAACTTTATGCCACAGACAATAAGATAATAAAGAAGTGAATTGAAATTATTACCATGGGAAATAAATAGTGGATTTTAAGGTAACGAAAACTCCCTATAAGACAAAGCTTGAGAAACCTCTAAAGATACCTTCTCTAATCCAACAATCTAATTTAAAAAAAATAAAAAAATTATAATTTATAATCCAAAAAATAAACAATCAACCAAAATATGTGGAAAAAAGAAACTTGGACTATATTTATTGAAAGTCTATAATTTAGTAATCATATTAAGTCCGTCTGGAGAACTTATAATAATAACAAAAAAAAAATCAAGTACAACTTAATGTTATTGCCATATAGTACACATGATAATAAAAATTGTAAAATAATTTTTTAAAACAATAGGTAAAATAAATAAAAAAAATTACCTCATCATTGAAGAAAGTACATCTTATTGAATAGAGCACGCAAATTTTTTTAAAAAGAGATAAAAATTCTTGATATATGACTCGTCTTCTATTTTCTACATCGAACATATGAAAAATTAGTATTTTAAACTCCGTTTGTTTCATGAAAAATATTTTGTCTTTAGAGAATATTTTCTACAAAAAATATTTTACAAAAAAATATAATATTTTTTAATATTTGGCTACAACACTAGAAAATAGTTGAAAAATATTTTCTGGTATTTAGTTTACAATAGATTTTTTTCCTAAGTAATACTATATTACATAGAAATGGTTACTCTTGTAGTTTTTAAAAGGTGATTATAAATTACTTAAAAATTGTAGTTTTCAAAACTACCTATTTTCTATTGGAATAGCAAACCTCACTCAGCTTATATGTCTTAACCTGTCAAATTCCATGTTTTATGATTCTATTACAACCCAGTTCTCTAACCTTACATCTTTAAGGTGATTGGATCTTTCCTGTTCTACTCTAGTGAAGGATTATTCATCCATGTCTTATAAATTATCCTTCATTCCTACTCTTGTACCATTTAAATTGACCTAATTAATAATAATAAACACACAAAATAACACCATAATTAAAATAAATTGGATATACCTCTAAAGGAGAAGCACAAATATGATTAGAAAACTTTCAGTTGTAATTAAAGAGAAGTTGCAAAGCCGATGAATTAGGTCTAAAGTGCATGCCTCTATGTGCATTTGGACCTCTTGAATTGAGACTAATATCTCCATCTATTGCTCTTTCATCATCTTTTAAGTCTAGCCAATCTAACACCTCTCTAATCTTAAAGTCCAATGACCATACACCAGTAATATTTATCCTCTTCTGCTGTCATCTTCTACTACTTCACTTATCTTCGCTAATTGCTAACAAATCAAATTGCGATGGAAGATAAATTGCTAACAAATTAAATTGGCCTTTTGATGAATAAGAAAATAAACTGAAGGGAATGAAAGAAGTTAAATTGCAAAATTGCTAGGAAATTAAATTCAAACTTTGAGGAATAAGAAAAAATAATAAACTGAAGAGAAGAAAAAAAAGAAAGAGAAGGAAAAAAGAAAAAGTACGAAAGGCTGAATGCATGAAAAGAAAAAAAATAAAAGAGCATGAAAAGCTGGAAGTAGTGAGAGCCGCATGTCTCCTTCTCTTTACTTCAACTTTAATATATACAAGCTTGGAGAGTTCTAACTCAGCTTGATTCTTTGTGGAGTCATGTTCTAAATGTTATATACTTTTTAGTGAATACATTTTATTTTGCCTAATAGGAAGTGGAACCATAGTTAGGATATTAGATTTATCTTTCAATCATAAGCATTTTTTTTTGCATATAGACAATTTAATCATGCATCTGATCTAAGCAATCATTCAGAGAATTATTATTTGATGATCGGGCATCATTTCCACCTAATCGATCTTCAACATATTTCATATACTGATACACATGTCTTAATACAACTTGCAGGTTCAACTTCGACAAGTGCAATGCTATATTAGGTGAAAAGAAACTAATTCATTCTAATTGAACAATTAGATACACATTAACTTGTAAATGAAGTTAAAGCATAATTCAACATAAAAAAAATGTATTAAGGATTAATTTAATATAGTAAATGATTTGGAACAAATCTGACATTATAAAAGTACTAGACTTTGATAAGTTAACATTTAGAACTAACTACATTGATCTTTTCATTGGCTTTCTAACTTTCTTCCTCAAGCATTAAAATGGCCTTGCACGCACCCCCATTATAGTGCATCATAATATCAATTACAATACTATCCTTTAGCTTGATCTACAGATTATGAAAAATCAAAACTTTAATGAAAAGAATCACCAAAAGAAAATACACATTAAAATAAAAAAGAGAAGGCCAATATTTTTGCAGTCTAAGAACAATAGCAATTTTATCTTCTACCACAACAACAATAAGATGTAGAGTCTTAAACATGCAATTCTTAGTTTTAAAAACTTCTATAATATTATATTTTATTTGAGAGGCTTAAACACAAATTAATTACCTCTACTAGTATTTTATTTATTCAAAAATATTTTCTTTTAATTAAAAACTGAATTGTATTGAATTTCTATTGACGCTACTCATAATATTTAGCCATAAACTTATACATCTGTGTATTCAGCTTGATGCAAAAATGCTTTTCATGTCCATCCTACATATATTGATATAGGTAAAGAAAAAGATTGACAATGTGAGAGAACATAGTATGTGTGTGTGTGTGTGTGTGTATATATAACAGAATCCTACTGTATTCATTTTTTCATGATTCTATGATGACATAATTTATTAGCTAAACAAAAAGCTAAAAACATTAGATAAATATGTGAAAACAATCCAAACATTTAGTATCTAAGATAAGGAATCAATACCCATAAAAATTCAATAAAGAAAGAAAATAAAAGCATCCATCTTTCTAAATAACCAAAAAGAAAAGATTATAAAACGATGTAGAACAACCTAGCTAAAAAAGAAAAACTAAATCTGACTCTTAACTGTGACATTAATTGACCCAAAGAATTTCATGTTAAAGTACGAAGCTTTGCTCTCCTATAATCAAGCAAAATGAGAGATAGAGGAGAAGAAGGAAAAAGAGTGAAAAAGATAAGAGAAAATTGAAAAAATAACACACAATAAAAATAAATGAAATAAGATTGTAAAACAATGTAGAACAACTTAAAAAAAAAAAACCTGCCTTTTGACTATGACATCAATTGATTTGGTGTTTTTTCATGGTAAAGCACAAACTTTTGCTCACCTGTAATTAATAGTGGTAAAATGGATGAGTTGGGTGAGAATGGGTTGAGTATAAATGTGTGCGACTTTTAATCACTTGTTTACCCATTTATGACCTATTTATTATCTATATGGGTATTTAAATCTATGTAACCTATATAAACTTTACCAACCCATTCCCCATTCAAAATTCATTTATTATTTATTATTTGTATATAAATTTTGCAAACACAAAAAAAAGGAAAGGATAAAGATTAAATGGATGGTTTTTATTTAATCATTTAGCATTTAACAATTTTTAAAAAAATATAAATCTAAAGGATCGTATTGGAATGAGGATTTATTGTTTGTTGTTTCAAGGCAAAAGGACGTCGACTCATCGAAGCCCATAAACTTTTAAAAATAGTTCTAATAGCTCATTTTTTAATACTTGACTAACATAATTCATTTTTAACTCTTGGAAATATAAAAAGTATAAAAAAATAAATTATTTTAAAATATATATTTTTATTCTTAAAAATAATTTTAAAGTGTAAATTTTTGTATTTTTATAAAAATTATTATAAATATGGATGATTTTTGTAGTATCGTCCAGGTACTATATGCAAGTGTTCCAATAATATAACAACACGTGGCACAAATATTTTTTTATCAAAAGAGATATATATTTATAACCAAAAACTCTTATTTAATACACATTGTACTTTAGTGTACATATATAACTTGTTATTAAAATAAATACATTGCTTAAAAATAAAATGTTTGAATGTGATGATCATGAGGATCATGAGGATGGAGATGTCGATACTAAGCCTGCCCTTGACCCACCTGAGCTCACACGGAACACACTTCAAGCTTATTACCAAGCAAATCTTCAAGCTAGGCTAATTAACCTGAAAAACCACAATTGCCAAGGAATGAGCTTGCGACTCAATAAGTAATTATTAATATAACCATACATATAGTTCTTCTCAAGAACTAATTAAGAAAAACACATAGAATACATTACAACACATTAAAATACAAGAATTTAACATTTAGACTGCGTATGGGAGTCCAAATGACAAAAATATAAGTGAACACTAAAATTTCAAGCTCAAGTAGAGAATCTTAAAAATAGATTCTAGCCAATCTCAAAACTTGGAACTTGTAGAGTACTCTTTAAGGTTTCCACAGCATCAAACCACGCCTCATTTAGAGGTTTACAGCTCAAGTTATGGTCAAAACACGAAGACAACAGTGCGCAGAAGAAGATTGACTCGTGCCGAGTCGGCACCTCAAGTCACAGGTACGACTCGACATGAGTCATGCCGAGTTGGCACGGGTGCGCGGAAGGCTCACCTGACTCGACCCTTTGGACCACGCTACACTCTTTTGGCTATAACTCCCTCTACAGAACTCAGATTCGAGTGATAAGAAAGCTACGGAAAGTTAATTCAGAGGGATACAATTTTTATGAAGACATATGGACTTAATTCATTTATATGAATAGAAAAAAATGCTCTTGAAATGACTAGTAATGTCAAAACATATGAATGTAACTCAATTCAAGCTACAACAATACATTATAAACACACTAGTCTACACCAAACATCTATTAACATTACAATAAGATTTCTAAATATTCAAACAACACTATTGGTGTCTCATATACACCAAATCTCATTATTCCAAGCAAACCACAATAAAATCCTCACATTGAATCCACATTCAATATATTTATAGATAAACACAATGCAACAATACATGATCATGCATATTAGTTATTTGGTCGGAATCATTGTCACACATTTTTCCTCACACATAACCAACCAACTTAGGCTTTATCCTCATAATTTCATATTTTTCACATAAGTGGTCACTTTCTGAGACTCTCTGCCCAGCTCAGTCTCAGATCTCACATTCACACATTTATTTTGGGTAGCAATTTGCCCAGTTCAGCTTTTCCATTTCTCATAATTTCTGTATATCACATATGGCTACTTTCTGAGACTCTCTGCCCAACTCAGTCTCAGTTTCATTTTTCGTGGAGACTCTCTGCCCAGCTCAGCCTCTACACTCACACATTTTTCCTCATAACCCTCACATCATGCCATATCCATGTATGTCAATTATTCTCATAACATATCATAATGCATATGTACATTTAAATCATCATAATTTAACATATATATATTACACCACACCAAGTGGCTTGCACAATATATGTGCCAATATTCATGATTCATCATATCACATTCTCAATCAACCAATTCATATTCTCATCATTTCCATTTCTTATAGTGAATCACAATTCACCTTTCTCGCAAATAATGTATATCAATTCATACCACCTCAAGTGGCTTGCACTTATAGGTGCCAATGTTCATAATTCATTACCACACATGCTCATATTCATAACTAATTATAAATTAAAAGTATACCAAAAATATTCCCAAAGTATACCAAAAATAAACCAACCATATACCATATATATATATATATATATATCATATTTTCTCACAACAACATTTCCATATATATATTCATTATGCTTCCTTATCACAGCATATATATATATATATATATATATACTCATCATTCTTGCCACATAAATGGCATACACAAATCAATATAGTTAAATAACTATAATTACTTGAAAAAGCACTATATGTAAGCATTATAATAATGATTACTTACTTAAAAACTTCAACTCCTTCACCAAGCAAAACTCCCCCTATTGAGTAGGGTTCTCACTTCCTCTTTTAGCCCCTAAACATCATCACATACCAATTTAACACTTAAACATAACAATTCACTTAAAACACCATAACGTGCAACTAAATGCTCCTAATTTAAAATAAACCCAAAGTTATACACACTAGTCCAAAAACCTCCAAATCGCTACCAAAGCTAGGGTTTTAAGTCTTTTTCAAATTCCAATTAGAATCACTTAATTTGGTTATGTGTGAAATTAATTATGGATTTTAGAATCTATATGGCCAAAACAGAACAAAACAGAGCATCACTATAAGCTCGGAAATGTCCGGCCTAATATGACAAGCTTAACCGCAAAATTGAGTCAAGCTCAAAACATAAGAAATGTAGAAGACTCTCTAAGGTTTTCAGAACATTAAACGATTCTCAAATCAGAGTTGTAAAACTCAAGTTATGACTAAAATACTAAGACTGATGCATGCTGAAAAACAGAATCCAAAAATCATAACAACAACCCTAACTCAAATAATCACAATTAAATACAAGACTTACCAAATTGATGCTCAAACACCTTATAAATCTTCTTAAGCTCCCCAAAAATGATGCTAAATGTGTAAAGTTTCACCACACTCTCACAAAACCTCTCAATTTTTTCTGTCTTCTCTTCTCTTCTTGTTTTCTCCCTTTTTTTCTACACACCCGTGTACATATACCCACACACACATATTAATATACTCACATATACTCTTCACCAATTAAAAATATCCATTTGCCCCCTTAAAAGTCTCCCTCTAATTATTACATGTTAACACTAATATCTTAATATCTAAATAACAACAACAATAATAATAATAGATAATATCAATTATTATTTATTAATAAAATAATAGTAAATATCACCATGAATATCTACACTAATCTCTACACACCCTTAATAACCTTGGATTATTACACAATAATTCTTAACTTTCTTATGTGATAAATAACTCCCACTTTATTAATACAATTAAGTATTCACATAACCCTTAAACCAATCAAAAACTACCAAATATACTCCTTAAATGCTCCCTCCATTTCATGCTTAATTATCTCCCAAGTATCATAATAATAATAATACATATTATCACTTAACAACCAATATAATAATAATACTCTACATAAATATCACCACAATTACCTTCCTAGCCCCTAAATAAATGGACATATTGCACAATACCCCAAAACTTTCACTTGTGACATATAACTCCAAACTTACCTTACAATTAAGTCTTTCTCTACACTCATGCATATACTCCAACTTAAATAAGGCCACTATCGACTATGCATAATATACCATACATACGTCATAAATACGCATGTGAAAGTGCAAATGTTACAATTATTGTTCTTATACACATTAAAAATGTACAACCTCTTTTTACAAAAATTTCTTAATAAAAATAGTAACATAATAAAATTATTGTGATAAATTTTTAAATTCCTACTTTTATATTATTTGATTAATTTTTAATTTATTATATATGTTGTAAAATAATTAATTTTAATTCACACAATGTGTTGAGCTCCAAAATCATTAAGTCCAAAGTTTGATAAGTTGTCCTCTCTTTATTTTAGTATTCACCCATAAAAGTTAATATGTCAAACTATTAAAAATTCTACTTTTTCCTTAAAAAAATTTTAAAAATAAAAGATTTATTATAGTTAGTTAGTTTTTTTTTAGTTAAAACACTACTATATGTATCTCAATACTAATCTAATCATACTCAAATTCTAACTATATTTATATAATACATAATTTTTCTACTTCAAATCACCCAAGCATTTTCTCCAAACTATTAAAATTCTAATTTTTTTAAAAAAATTTAAAAATAAAAGATTTTTTTGTAATTATTTAGTATTATTTTTAAATAAAATACTGATATATATATAACATAATAATTTTCAAAATTAATCTTATTAGAACTAAAATAATTATGGCAATAAAAAATTAAAAATAAAATTTTTGTGATATGTTTTATTTTTAATTTATTTGTTTTACTAAAATTATTTATTTAATTATTTTACTAGCGTATATTGCACGAATTTACGACTAGTTTTAAATAAATTTATTGCTTTAGAGGGGCCATTTTCAATGTTTAAATACTGAAATGATAAGTTTTACCATAGTTTACAAGATTAGTTTCCAAACAATTTTAATATAGGTATAATACATCCGTAATCCTCTATACTTGTTACTTTTTATCAGTTTAACACTCTATTTATAGTTTTGCCATTTCAACATCCGAACTTGTTTAAAATGCTATTTTAAAACACCTGTCATCACATATGACATAAAATAGCAAATTAGCATATGTCACGTCTTAAGCATTTGACTAACCAAAACCTACAAGTAGAGGTGTCAAACTAACAAAAAACTGTAAATACAGGGGGGTGGGTGGTAGATGTATTATGTCATTAGATTAGTGCATTTTATGTAAAAAGTGATGAATTTAAGTGTTAAAATGGTAAAATTATAAGTTGAGGTGTCAAATTGACCAAATTTGACAAGTACATGAGGCTGCGGATGTATTATGCTTTCAATATATGGTGCGTCAGATTTTTTTTTATCTCAACAAGATATTTTTACCTAATAAAATTGATAGAGGTTCAAGCCACTTCTTTTCTCTCTCTCTCTCTTTTTCCTTTAGTTTTCATTAAAATTTTTATTTTTTGGTCGGTGATCCCTTAGTATTTCTTGTTATTTATTTTATTCTATTTCATTTCTTTGGGTTTATTGCACAGATGGTACCTTAACTTTGCCATGTGTTTCACTTTGGTATCAGATTTTTTATTTTTTTCTTTTCAGTTACTGAAGTTCAATTTTTGTTCAGGTGGAAGTACCTCGCTCACTTCCGGTGTAATTTTACATACGTGGCTGCTGGATGTGAGCGAGTTACTTCCACTTGAAACTAAAATAGAACTTCAGTAACTGAAAAGAAAAAAATTAAAAATCTAGTACCAAATTAAAAAATAGGCAAAGTTAAGGTACCATATGTGCAATAAACCTAGTTTGGCTAGGGGTGAGCAAAAATAACCGAAAACTCAAACCAGACCGACTGGTTCGGTTCCGTTTCAAGAAATAAAAATGTTAATTCGGTTATAGTTCGGTTTGATTGGTTTATTAATAATATTTTAAATTTTATTAATAATATTAGTTTATAAATACATAAAACTCTTAATAAAATTATTTGCCACAAAAAAGAATCCTAACAAAAAATATTTAAATATATTTTAGAGAATCGGTTTATTTGATTTTTTAAAAAATTAACAAATAAAATAAATATAAAAAATTAACATTAATATGTCTTATAAATATTATTAGAATATTTTAAAATTACATAAATAAAATAATTTTAAAATTAAAAAAGTGAAAAAAAAAGTCAAACAAAAGAAAAATAACCGAACCAAAAATTTGATTCGGTTCAACCCATATTTCGATTCGGTTCGATTAAACCGAATCGAACCGACATTTGCTCACTCCTACCTATATATTAGAAAATAAAGATGATAAAAATTAAAACTTTTTATCCTTAAAAAAAATATTAAATTTAAGAATTTAAAATTTGGAAATAAATACATTAAATTTATGTGTTTCAATTTAATAACAGATTTTTAATTTTTTTTTTTTTCAGTTACTGAAGTTCAATTTTTGTCCAGGTGGAAGTATCTCACTCACATCCAGCTGCCACATATGTAAAATTGCACCGGAAGTGAGCGAGGTACTTCCACCTAAACAAAAATTGAACTTCAGTAACTGAAAAGAAAAAAATTAAAAATCTGGTACCAAAGTGAAACACATGGCAAAGTTAATGTACCATCTGTGCAAGAAACCCCAT